>VZRN01001791.1:529885-559765 GCA_013397935.1 Dasyornis broadbenti | reverse complement strand
AGGGTGAAAAGGGGGTAAAGAAAGATGTAGGAAAGGGGGGAAGGAAAATAAAGGGAAAAGGGGGGGGAAGGAAAATAGAGGGAGGGAAATAAGGGAGGGGGAGAGAAACTAATGGGGGAATGAAAGTGACACGGGAAAAAAAATGAAACGAAGGGGGCAGAAAGTGAAACTAACGAGGGGCGGGGTGGAGTGGCCGCGGGACATCGGCAATGCCTGCGGACGGTTTTAAAGTCAAAAAAAGGGAAATATTTAGATCAAGGACACATAAGAAATCCTTCTCTGTGAGGGTGGGGGGGCCCTGGCACAGGGTGCCCAGAGAAGCTGGGGCTGCCCCTGGATCCCTGGAAGTGGATCTGTCCAAGAAGTGCCTGGAAGTGTCCAAGGCCAGGTTGGACAGGGCTTGGAGCAGCCCGGGATAGTGGAAGGTGTCCCTGCTTGTGGCAGGGGGTGGAATGAGATGAGCTTCAAGCACCCTTCCAACCCAAACCATCTTGTGATTCTACCAAAAAAATAAAGGTGGATGAAGGATGAAAGAAGGGGGAAAGCCTGAGAGGCTCCCTTTCGTCGCTGAGGCAGCCCCGGGCAGGGCTCGGCCCCCCGGCCCCGTGTCCAAGGTAACGCCGGGGCCGCCGCTCCCTCAGGCAGCCGCGGGCGGCTCGCGCCAGGCCCGGGGCTGTGTCGGGGCTCGGGCTCGGCTCCCCCGGGGCTCCAGGGCCGTGTCGGTGTCGGTGCCCCTCGCTCTGTGTCGGTGCCGACCCAGCTCTCAGCATGTCCCAGGCGTGAGTATCCCGGGGAGCGGGGGTGAGGGTCGGAAATTCCCTTAGAAAGGGTAAAACGCAGCCCGGGGGGGAGGCGGGTTTACCCCCGAAGTGAGTGCGTCCGCTCAGGAAAACCAGACAAATATTAATATTATCCACTCAGGCCCTTTGCACAAAAGGTTCCTCTGTTACAGACCAGACCGAAATTCGCACGTCAGGTCTTGTTTCCTCTCAGTAATTTCAGCCCATTGCAAAGCTTTACAAGTTCATCTGCAATAACCAGACAGCGATGACGGCATTGGATCAAAGTGCCTGCAAGAAGCCATGCTCATTCCCCCAGAAACATCACTCCAAGCGCCCATATTAAGCAAGTATTATTATTTTTGTTGCTGTGCCACAGTGCTGGGAGCTGAACTGTGAGCATCTTGCATGATATTATCCCTCCAAATAGTGCTGTTTGCTGCTTCCTGTTTCAGAAATACAGCCCAGTTTGGGAAGCGCTTTTTCCCAGTTCTGAGCTGGATGGGGGTTGCTCAAGTTCAATAAATAATACTACATTAGAGAAAACAAAATTAAAGAAAACACCTCAGGGGTATTTGCTACCTCCTTCTGCTCCTCTCCTTCACATTCAAAGCTGACCATGTCCAAACTGCTGCCCCAGCAGGCTGAGAGCAAAGCCTCTCCTGGCTCCTTCCCCATGGTCTCCCTCCTCTGGCATCAGTGGTACCAACCTCAAAACCCCTGTTTCTTTTGCTCAGGATCCTCTTTCCAAACTCCCAGCTTTTTGCCAGGTAAAACCCCCTCAGGTTCTAAAACATCCTTCCAGCTTCAGAACCAGAGCAGCTTTCGTCGTCACCAGCACCTTGGGTTTCATAGAACTATTAAGGCTAGAAAAGAACTGCAAGATCACCAAGTCCACCCTTCAACCAAACACCACCAAAACATTTCCCCCGAGATTCCTCTTCTTCAGCCTTCTTTTCTCCTCTTCTGCCTCCACACATTGGCAACCCCAGCCAGATTCCACTAAAAACTCCTCTGCTTTCCAGGCAGACAGCTTCCTTTTCCCTGCTCCTTGGTTCAGGAGAGAAAGGTGGGGTGAGAGGAATAAAGATCATCCCCAAGGGCACAGCGGAGACTGTCTGGGGGCTGTGTCCAAGGACAGACCCAGCACAGCCTCCAGCTGGTGTAAGTTGGAGGAGAGCTTGGTTAGATCCCTGGTGGATCCAGTGCAGGGCTTGTATAAACCATGCCTAACACTCTCGTGAAATCAGTTAAGGGAAGGTCACAAAGTAGTGGATGGTTATCTGAATTGTGCTCTTTAAAAGAAAAAAAAAAAAAAAAAAAAAGGGAAAAAAACCCCCNGCTTTAAAAAAAAAAAAAAAAAAAAAGAGAAGGGAAAAAAGCCCCACAAAAGCATTGTTTGACCTCTTCCTCAGAGTTTTCTTGAAATCTGTCACTCCTACCCAGTCTCTGAATCTTGGCTGCTTTTATTTGAGCCAGATTAACACCAAAGGAATTAAGCTGAGTATAGCTGGAAAAATACTTGTGCTTCAACTGTTTTAGCTCAGTTTAATTTCAATAGAGATGGGGCTTTTCAGCATTTCCTATGGCATTGCCAGCACTGAACAGCAAATCCATATAAAACAGGATCGTATCTCCACGCCACATGACAAAAACCACAAATCCAGTCCCGTTTCTGAGCGAGGTGCTGGTTCTGGTGAGGGGCTCCAATTTGGTGCTGAAGCTGCGTGGCTCAAGTTGTTACAATGACATTGTAGCTGTGCACAGCCCAGGATTTATAGCTGGGCTAATCCAGCCCTTCCTAAACGCCAGTCGGAGTTGGATCTCAAATAAGTTACCGAGGCTACTGTTAATGTGGTTGGTTGTAGTGAGGTTACGCTGGCTGTGTACCATAAATCACAGCGGTTTAGCTTGGAAAAGCCCTTTCAAATCATCAAGTCCGAGCCTTAACCCAGCACTGCCAGTTCCACCGCTAACCCATGTCCCCAGCTGTCACATCCACGTGGCTTTTAAATGCATCCAGGGATGGGGAATCCACCACTGCCCTGGGCAGCTGTGCCAAGGCTGGACAGCCCTTTCCATGAAAAGACTTTTCCTAATATCCAGTCTGTCCTCCCAGTAGCTAAAGGGGGCTTACAGGAAGGCTGGAGAGGGACTTTTCACAAAGGTGCGGTGTGATAGGACAAGGGGGAATGGCCTTAAGCAGGAGGGCAGGTAAAGATTGGACATTAAGGAGAAATTCTTCCCTGTGAGGGTGCTGAGGCCTGGCTCAGGGTGCCCAGAGAAGCTGGGGCTGCCCCTGGATCCCTGGCAGTGTCCACGGCCAGGTTGGACAGGGCTTGGAGCAACCTGGGACAGTGGAAGGTGTCCCTGGCCATGGCAGGGGGTGGAACTGGATGAGCTTTAATGTCCCTTCCAACCTAAACCATTCCATAAACCTTCCCTGGTGCAACTTGAGGCCATTCCCAATGTATTTTAAATGCCACATCACGTCTTACAACAACCTGCCTTACCTGAAGGCAGTGAAGCACAGAACTGCTGCTGAAAGGCGGTTATGACGAAGAACTTTGGCTCTTCGGAAACAGAAACGCCACACAGCTTTTCGTGAGCTCACGGTAAACCTTGCGCTCCGAGGCAGTTCACCATCCTCAGGGTCCTGTGATTCCAAGAGTGGTGGGCTAAAGCACAGCATTGGATTCCACTGCCTCAGCAAGCTGAGTGTCAGGGGAAGAGAGGATGCTCGGAAAGCAGCAATGTTCTCTCAGGGTCAGTAAGCCCAGCAGCCAGCCAAGGGAAAAGTCAGCGTGTCCAGGCTTGCCTGGCATTTCCTAGGGACAGTCAAGGGAGCAGAGCCATTAAGTGTAGGGTGATTAAAAAGTGCTGCAGTGTCTCACTTCCCGAAGCACTCAGCCCCAGCATTTGCATGCAGACGTACCTTCCATTCCAGACACTGGAGATTCACAGCGATGCTGCTGCGTTTATGTTTTCCTGCTGTGTCTCCTCCTCTTTTATGGATTTGTTTACCATCTCTGTGATCCGTGGGATCCTGACCAGTGATTTCTTACCTTGCCCTGACAGCCCTAGCCCAGACACATTCAAAGCTGAATCTTGGCACTGCTACCACTCCTAGCAGGTTTTAATCAGCTACAAGACATTTGCCACCGCCACCAAGGAGCTTTAAACTATCAAAGTGCTTTAAAATTTAATCTCGTGTCACAAATAGAATTTATATTAATTCACTGGTTAAATATTGATCTAAGACAAGATCCTGAGCATCTCCCCTCCTGCTTCTGACAGAAACAACCAAAGCAAAGCTCTGTATTTTATATCACATCCCCAAGGCTCAGTTGAAGAAAATCAGGCTCGCAAAACCAAAACGTGAAGAAACGTCAGTGCAACTTCTAATCCCCTCTCCTCTCCCCCACGTTCTGTGGCTGCATTACGATGTAGTTTCTGATGTTGTGATCACATCCTATTTTCTTCCCACGGGGCCCCAGCCTCATTCAGCCATTGGGCTGTTGTTGAATATTTCTTTTTATCCCCTCATTCAGCAGCTGGCCCCAGGCCATATTCTTCAAATTCCATCCAAACGCCACAATTATTAGCTTCCTCCTGGGCATTCCTTGCATGTTCTCTCTCATACATCTCCCAAGCAGTCACAGATTCATCTTTGCCCCTCTTTCCACCCCTGGTGAGCATTAGCACATCATCCTGCTTATGTTAAAGCAGGAAATCAGAGACAGGATCAAATTGATCACAGCTAAGGCTCAAAGCTGCAACTCCCTCCTGTGCCTCCCTTCATCCTTAATGAGCAGGTAGGGAGAGATCTTGTGTATTACTCGTTCAGTGTCTCCTCTGGGAAGAAGCATTGTCAGTGGAAATATCCCAGCAGCACTCGTGCTGGAAAATAGGGAAAGAAAAGGCCCCAGTTTTCAAGAAGACTGTGTCAGCTTTGAGCTTAAAGCCTCCCGCTCGTGACAGGGGTAGAGCAGCACCCAGACACAGCCCTTAATGCATGGAATTGTAGGCAGCTGGATGGGTAATTGTCCTTTCCTTTTCTAAGGAAGAGAAGGAAAAAAATTAAAGGAAAAAATAAAATTACACACATAGGATGGTTAAAGCTGAAATAAACTTTGTTGCCACAAGCAGTAAAGTGTGGTATAGGCAGATATTGTTTGGAAGGAGCAATTCTGCTTGCAAAGGAGAGGAGGCTGCTGTTCATACAGCACAGAGTGGTTTGGGTTGGAAGCACCCTTAAAGCCCGTCCCATATTCCAGCCCTTCCCATGGGCAGGGTCCACTATCCCAGGTTGCTCCAAGCCCTGTCCAGCCGGGCCTTGGACACGTCCAGGGATCCAGGGGCAGCCCCAGCTTCTCTGGGCACCCTGGGCCAGGGCCTCCCCACCCTCAAAGGGAAGGATTTCTTCCCAACATCCCATCTATCCCTGCCCTCTGGCAGTGGGAAGCCATTCCCCCTTGTCCTGTCACTCCTCGTGAAGAGTCTCTCTCCATCTTTCTTGCAGGCTTCCTTCAGGCACTGCAAGGCCACAATTACATCATCCCAAAGCTTCTCTTCTCCAGGCTGAACATTCCCAACTCTCCCACCCTTTTCTCACAGCAGAGCTGCTCCATCCCTCTGCTCATCCTGGTGCCTCCTCTGGACTCTCTCCAGCAGCTCCACACCCTCCCCGTGCCGGGCTCCAGGGCTGGGACAGCTCTGCAGGTGGGGTCTCACCTGGGCAGGGCAGAGGGGCAGAATTCCTGCTTCCCCTGCTGCCCACGCTGTGGGATCAGCCCAGGGCACGATTCTGCTGCTGATCCCAGAGGAAAGGGCAGCCTCCAGCCCAGGCAGGAGCTGCAGCCTGAGGGACAGGACAGCGGCCTTTGGAGCATTTGACAGCCCAGAACAGCATGTCCCACACCTTAATTGCTTTGCCATGTAAGAAAACAGGATTTTTTTAATCAGAAAACTGTAAGAAAACAGTTCTTTTTCCTGCCAGCCTTGTGAGTTTGGCTGGGGCAGGTGCTTGAGACCTGCTGAGGTGTGTTGCTGCTGCTGCTCCGTGAAGCTGCTTCCTTGCTTTCCCTGCGGTTTCCCATTACATTTCTGCCACACAAATCTTTTATCCCCCATTCACTTTCTGTCATAGTAGCCAGGACTGAAATTGGAGATGACAGAAGCACAGAGCCGTTCACGTTAACAATGCCAGCAGGCTGTGTGTTTTCTTCCCTTGTCACAACCAAAGCCTACTGAGGTTTATCCTTTCTTTTCCCCCAAATGCTTCCAACTCTGTAAAACATTGTGGCTGGAGCAAGCATGCTTAAAAAGTCAGCTGGCAGAGTCACATTCACCACCAGCTGAGAAGTTTGGCATAATTGTGAGACTAATCTTATTTTAGGAGCAAGGCAGGCTTAAACAGGCTCATGAGCCTGAACTGTTCCAGACTGCAGGCTAAAGGCTTTGAAATCAGGAATTAATTCAGACAACATTTCAGTCCATTTGGTCCATAGAATCAATGCTGAGTTGGAAGGGACCCACCAGGACCATCGACCCAGCTCCTGGCTCTGCACAGGACACCCCAAGAATCCCACCTTGTACCTGAGAGCATTTTCTGAACACTTCTTGAACTCAGACAGGTTGTGTCATAAGGCCCCGCTGTTCTCTGAGTCTGCCTGCACCTCTCCAATGTGAAAAATGTTTGCCTGTAATAAAACAAAAGAGAAATAAGGGGGCTGTTCCTATAATGTAATCACCATGCAATGCCTGGGCAGGTTGCAGTGAGGGAACAGGTACCTGCTGACCTGAATCAGCCAGCAGTCATCCTAAGCCCGGTGATTTTTAGGAAGAGAGAAGAAAAAAAAAGAAAAGCAGCAGCATTAAAAACCCTTTTCCCTCTCAGGGCCTCACTTTCCCCTCCCAACCTTTGTCTCTTGTTTCTTTATTTTCCAGAGGCTGCAGGGCAGGGTTTCCCTCCCCCGTGTTTGCCCAGGGCTTAGCACAATGCCTGACCTGTCAGGCCCCGAGCATGGAGAGGGTACCCTGAGGAGTGGCCCCTGCATGCACTTCCTTGTCACCAGCCCCACGTCTGGGTCCCCTCTGCCCCGTGACCGCCGGCCTCGCGTTCTGTGCTGTGGTGAAGAGGTGCCAGGCTCCTTGAGCCCTGCTCCACATCCCCTGGGGCACTTTCTCCAAGCCCCAGCACAGCCCAATCTCACTTCTGAGAAAGCAGAAATACGAGGTGGGATTGCAGTGGCAGCAGAGGTTCCATCAGAAATGTTTTAACACACACGATTTAGCGCTCGTTTGATCGCACGGGAGTTTCCAAATGAGGTGAGGAAAGCTGGAGTAAGAGTCAATTTTTTTTCCTTTCCATCTCCTTACATCCATCAGGATAAAGCAGTGAAACCCACACAGCACTAGCATGGGAACGCATGAGATATTCCTGAGGAGAGCCCAGAAAAACCAGGCATCAAAGAAGCCAGGGTTCAGCCCTGAGACAAAACTGTGCCATGTCCTGGAATAACAGGGGTAGTGTTCCCTTTGGCAGTGAGTAGAACCCAGAGACACTCTGGGGGAAAAGAGAAAAGGCACACAAAGGTAACCCCACTGATGCCAGATTGTAGTCCTGGCTCAAGAGTGGCCTGAGGGACAGTTTGCATGCTCAGCACAAACCTTTCCAAGAAGGGCACGCTCAGCCCTTAAAACCAGTCCAGCACCAGTGAGCAGGCTCACCTCAGCTGTACTCGAAACCAGCAAGCTTTTCCAACTTGGAAAGAGAGATGGGTCAGGAGAGATGGGTCAAGCAAACATGCAGAGTTAGAGGGCCCTGGAATACTAAAATAAGGCATGTGTAATTTGGCAGGATTTTAAACGTCTCTTTATAACTTCAGCAGGAAAAAGCCCTTTATTGTTAAGCTTCACTCTAAATAAGGAGAGCAAGCTTTATTTTGAGCAATAAAAGTGAGATTTGAACTGGCAATCGTGCTGTGGGCAACAGAAACTCCATAAGCCCATGTTTTAGACTCTGTTTCTGCTTTGTGGGAGTGAAAAGAAAGGACATCAGCGAGGAATTAAAGCTCTGACCTTCCCTCCAAGCTATGAGCTGCCAGAAGGCTCTCTGGGGACTCTGGAGTTCAGTCACTTGATGTGTTTCTTCCTCATCCCATTACAGCATTGCTTATTTTCCCCATAACACCCCTATTTGGGAGTTGCTATGACAATTTGTAGCATTATTTACAGTGCTATACGCACTGAGAGATCGAGAGACAGCTTTCTTTTCCAGGATTTTATTATCTCAAGTCTTGAATTGGAAAGTTAGGCTCAGTCCTGCTGGTTACCTGCACTAATAGGTGAGTTAGAGGCTCTAATCCAGCCTAAATCTGATGTAATATCATCCTCAGGCACAGCTACAGCTCATTACAGCACAGAAATGAGCCTACAAGATGGGCCAGTAACAGTAAATATCCAAACAGTGCATTCAAGGCTACATTGTTCTCCCCCTTCAGCGTGTGGAAGCAATTTTGAGGGAGTTCACAACTTAATGCAAAGGGACACTGAGCAAATAGGCAAAAATTCCAGTAGGGACTTAGGGATCACACACTGTCAGATTCACAGGCAAGGAGAGGCAGTGCTTTCCTTTGCTTTTAGGGCATAATCTTGAAGTTAGTCCTCCTGACTACCCCTGGACACGTTTGTCTCTAAAGCTGAAGGGCTCCCGGTTCACAGCAGCTCTGCTGTAAACACCAAGCACATCTCACCCTCCGGACTAGTCCAGGAGGGCACCAGTAAAACCTGAAATCACTACTGCGATCCTGTTTTGGGGATGTCTCCTCTCGTTTTTAACCAGGGTGAAGGGATGAAACACTCAAATCGTGTTTCTGCTTGCCCTCTCGTGTTACCCAGTATCTGATGTCCCCATCCCATGCCTAACGAACTCGGGGGGCCAGGTCCCCCCAAGGTGTCAGTCACCCTGAACACCGCAGGTACGCAGCGCTATCAGCTAAAAATTTATCACTTTCACATCAGCCTTTTCCTTCAGCACTTCATTTTCCAGCGGGCCTGTCCTTTCCTTTGCCCTCATTTGCCCAAAACACCACTGTTGCACAAGCTGCAATCATCCCATCATATCCGTAGTCTTAACATCTGACCCACAGCAACCGTGCTTGCAATCATCTCGGTGCTTATCTGATAAACTAATGCTTTATGGAAGCAATTATGTCCTATCTGCAGCGCCTCATGTTAACGTCCTCTGAAGGGCTGGAGCGCTCCAGCCCCCTCCTCCCTCCACAAGCCATTCACAATATGAAAAGAAACTGGATATTAGCTGGCTCAGCAGGAGGAACCACTTGACATTCCTCAGTCCGAGGAGGCAGAGAGGGAGATTATTGGAAATTGGAGCGGACGGTCGCTTCTCGGTGCGGCGCAATCCGGTGTCTCCGTGCAACAACAACCTGCATGGGAAAGGCTCCAGCCTGAGCATCCCCACGGCTCATAAATCAGCTGGATGGCTGTGGGGACACCCCACAGGGCTGGGCTTCCTCAAAGGTTGATAACCTCCCCGCTGTCTGTGAGAAACCATACAAAGTACATACAAGACCGCACCGTTTCCTCCTGCGCTGGAAAATCCATGTGCCTCACATCCTTCCGTGTCCTGGCTCCAGCTGATGCTGGCCTTGCTTGTCCCCATCTTCTCCCCTCTGCGGGTTTATTCTGTTTATCTCCTGCACCTGGGTTAATTGCTGCAATTGACTGATACGGGTGGTGCAATGGCATGTAAATGAAGCAGGGGAAAAAAAGGAAGGGGAAAGACCTGGGTGGGCTGCAGAAGCATTAGGAAAAGCAAGAGCAGCTGCATCCTGCAGAAAGCCAGGTCAGCTGAACAGTAGAATACGCCCTTTAAAACGTTAATGGTGCAAATTCAATAGCGGGATCTGGGGTTGTTGGTGTTTTTGCTGACTGCAAGGAGGACTCCCAACAGCTCTGTCACCACCCAGGACGTGCAGGGCACCCCACTCTCGGGGCCCTCATGGCTGGAGTTTGTCCTGTCCCATCCCACACATCCCTCTTGCAGCACAAGCCCTGGGTCACGCAGTCCTCCAGGACTGGGAATGATAAGATCAGCTCACAGAGCTCCAACATTTATTGTCATGCACAAACAATGCTAACATCTGTCCAGCTTTTGGGTCAGGATAAACACACCAACACTCCCCCAACGTGAGATCTGCTCTGAAAGCTCATTTAACAAAGGCAGGGCCTTTTGCTGTTCTCATCCCTCTTTGAGAAGCTCTAGGAACAGCAGCTTAACTTGGTTAAGCACATGGATGGGTCTGGATTGCACCATGGAGGCCAATGGCCTTTATTCCTAGGATTAAGGAGCAAGTCAGCTGTCCCTGTTTCCATAGCCACTGTTTTCCCCTCAGCATGACAACGTGAATGAAGTGGTTTTCTCCCAACACAACCAAGTTTCAGTGCAGGAGGAATTTCTTAGCTCTGTTACTAGAGAGGCATCTGCAAAGATGGGGGATTTTTTAACACTTATCCCTGCCAAGAGTCTCCATCTGGCAAAGGAGAACAGGACCTGAAAGTGTTTTCACTTCCACAGGTGTTACTAACACCTTTTCATGACAAACCTGCTGTTTGAGCCGTTCTCTGAATAAAAACTTCATTGCCCAGGGCTCGTTTCTTGCTCCTTGAGGTTGATTTCTCAGGATAATCTGATCTGCTTTTCCCATGAAAAGCCACTGAGAGCCAGTCCATGCTCACATAAATCTCCATCTATACCTATCAAAACTACCAAGTGAGCAGCATTGTTGCTCCTGGAAATGAAGATGGCCTGAGGTGACATCTTCCATGCCACATAATCCTGTAGCCACCAGACCAGATATTTAGCAATTCCTTAGAGTGCAACAGTTGCTACCAAAGTAATAAATCAAATTATTTTCTTTACTTCACATTTGAATTAGGGCCCACAGCTTCACTCCAGCATTGGCACCAACCCCACCCTTACCCTGCAGTTAACTCCAAGCAGCCGCTTCAGGAAGGCAGAACAGCACCAGTAGCTTTAGAAATGTGAATGGTCCTCATCCCAAACATGCAGAGCCTCAAAAATTGGGGGAGTCCTTCCTCCAGTGAAGGATAATGCGGGGAGGAACCTTTTCTATTAAACCATCTTCTCCATTAGCACAACTGAATAAAACTCCTGGTACTGCTGAGGGTTGTAACTTCAAACATTTGAAGGATGCATCGAGCATTTCAGAATGAAACTGTAAAGCTTTTGATTTTTAAACTTTCCATAATAAAACAGCATTTTGAGATTCCTATTTTTAAAACAAACAAAACCAGAAATTTCTGTTAATGGTTTTCAAAATACTTTGTAGTTAAAAATCTCTTTATAAATGTAATGGCTCACACTTCCAGGCTTGCTTTGTGAGAAATCCACACCCACAGAGCCCTGGCGTGGCCGTGTGCTAACTCCCGCTTCCATGTCAGGTTGACGGAGTCTCCTCTTTCCAAGCAGCACTTGCATCAAGATATGGGCAGACACCCAGAGAGACCTGGACATCATGCTCCAGAGAGAAAGGGAGGAGTTCCTCCAGCCAGAGGAAGACCGCGAGAAAGTGATGAAGATGCTGGCCACTTGCTACATCGAGTACCTGGAAATCATCCGAAAACTGAAGGCGGCCCATGACCACCTCATCCACCAGCAGAAGCGGGCGGCGGTGCAGAAAGTGCTGGATGGGGTCATGGGTCGCCTCCTGGAGATCAAGAAAGAGATGGTGGCCCTGGAGAAGACAGAGTGTCCCTACATGGATGACATCCTGATGGATCTGAAGCGTGTCCCGGTAGGGCTACCTCGATTTTGAGCTAATTCAAAGGAAATTGGGGTTTAGTTGTACGTGGTTGGCTTCTAAAGGGAGCAGAGGGCCTGATGTGCCGAACAAGCCCAACCTTTAGAGAGAGACTGCTGCTTCCCTGGGGTCTAGCTTAAGGATGTGACCGGGAAACTTGAAGTTTTTCACAGCCCATGGACATGATCTTCCATGTAGAGGGCAAGGAAATGGTAACACGTAGTCTGAGGGCGATCACAAAAGATTTCAGGCCTTTGGGACATTTCGTAAAGGATTCTGAGGCACAAGTTGTGTTCTCCTCCACACGTGCAGTTGAAAGGAGCAATACTGAGTCTTATCATTGCATGGCTCCCCAGCCGGTGTCACCACCCTCATTTTGGAGGTTCTGACAACGGAATGGCCTGGGCAGTGCCAGGAGTGCTGGCATCAGATGGAACTCACCTTTCCCAACGAAGGAGGGGAGTCTTTGCTTGGGAATGGGCAGAAGCTGATGCCCAGGAAGTTCCACCTGAACTTGAGGCAGAACTTCTTCACTGTGCAGTGACTGAGCCCTGAAACCAGAGGAGACCAGAGGGGGTGTGGAGTCTCCCGGACTGGGGATATTCCAGAATGTCTGGATGCAGGCCCGTGCCCTGGGCTGTGGGGTGACCCTGCTGGAGCAGGGAGGTTGGACCAAATGACCCTTTGTGGTCCCTTTCAGTTCGACCCATTCCATGATTCCCTCTTACAACATGAATTTGTATTCAGAGAATCCCAGAACAGTTTGGGCGTGGAAAGGACCATAAAGCCCAGCCAGTTCCACCCCTGCCATGGGCAGGGACACCCTCCACTATCCCAGGCTGCTCCAAGCCCTGTCCAGCCTGGCCTTGGACACTGCCAGGAATCCAGGGGCAGCCACAGCTTCTCTGGGCACCCTGGGCCAGGGCCTCCCCTCCCTCCCAGGGAACAATTCCTTCCCAATATCAAATCTAAACCTCCTCTCTGTCAGTAGTCACTTACACAGCTTTGCTGTTAAGTGCCAGGAGCTTGACTCTGCCAGATTTTCGTGTGGGGTGAGAGAGAAAATGGGCCACTGATGAGTAAAGTACAGTTCACTGCTGCCTGCCCTTCGTGGCACGGTGAAATCAGCACCGTGAGTATGACAAGGAGGCAGAGTGTGGAAGCTGTGCTTTAAAAGCAGTAGGAAAACTGAGCTGGCAAAGGTGGTTCCTTCTCTCGCAGACAGCTCCATCTATTGTCACATTCAGGTACCGCTGCTTTGCTAAAACCAGCCGAAATTCCTGCTTTTTCCAGGATCCCAGCTCCAAGATGAATTGCCTGATATCATTATAGCATTATTCGGAGATTTGCAAACGTGTTTCTGTTTGCACATCTGCAAATTTAGGAAATCTGCAGATTGCCAGGAATTTTCACCAGCCCTTTACCTTCAACATTAATCACTATTTTAAACTGTTTTAAATTGAGAGAGTATAAACACATCTCTGGGGAAAGTAATCCTTCAAACCGTATTTTGAAATCCTTAGCACTGCTCTTTTCATGACTCAGCAGCAAATCCATCTGCAGCAAAAAGTTGGCAAGTCTGAGAAGTCATGCCTGACATCTCCTCAAAAACAAGCATAAATTCAAATTCCTGCACCACACCTTAATTTTGAGAAGGCAGAACATACCTACCTACCACAAAAGAAATCAATCACCGAAGAGATGTCAGGTTTTTTCAAAGAAACGTTTTCCATAGTATATAAGAATATAGATTTATGGGGTCTTCTTTTTAATAAAATATTTGAATATTCTTGGTAACCAAGCAAAATCACTGGACAAATAACTCCCGTTTCTCAAATAATCTGCTCAGAAAGGATATCTCCAGTCATTCCTTTCCCTGTATTATCATGGGCTAAAACCCTGCAGGACTGAAGGCAGAGAACACAACATTTTATATCTTATGTGATGATATTGCGTATTTTGTACTCTGTCATTGTAAGGCCAAGCTTTCCTATTTCTCCAGTTCTGTACCTCATGTTTTTGTGCAGTTGCCTTCCAACATCCCGTCACTCCATTTCCTGGGGTAATTGTGAAGGTATTTGGATCCATAAATCCCGTGTGGAGCCAGGAGTGGCTAAAAAGCAGCAAATTTGACATGAGGTTAAACATCCCAAGCCTGACTTTTCAATGCTGGGCCCCAAAAAGAGATTATGAAGAGAAGCAGGCTCCCTACCCCTTCCAGCCCTGGCACTGAGGCTTTGATCTCTTTTTTCCAGTCAGTAAAAGTCACAGTCCAGAATAATTTGGAATTTAAGGCCAGGTGAAACATCAGAGATACTCCTACACTGACTCACTCTGCTCCCTGGCAGCCTAAAAATCCTCTCATCCTATGTGAGGGTGTCCAGAAAAACCCCTTCATTTCTTACACCTCCAGATTTTAATCCACCCAGAGTGATTTGCACTCGGAGTACAGCATACAATAATTTCCAAGGGCGCGGGAAGGTGCAAACAGGGAGCTTAGCAAGACAAATATTTAGAAACTTTAGCAGACCAGCCCCACTGCGTTGATAAAAACATCAGGGATGAACACAGCCCGACTCGGAGCTTTCTTACGCTGCCGTGGTAGGGATGTCCCTCAGTGGGCAGCTGAGGGAATGGAGAAGGAAATCTGTGAGCTGCAACACCCCCAGGGATCCAGGGACAGCCCCAGCTTCTCTGGGCACCCTGGGCCAGGGCCTCCCCACCCTCCCAGGGAACAATTCCTTCCCAATATCAAACTAAAGCTCCTCTCTGTCAGGAGTAACTTACACAGCTTTGCTGTTAAGTGCCAGGAGCTCGACTCTGCCAGATTTTACTGTTTCGCCTCGGCCACAGCCCTGCAGATTCTTGCCCCAGGAACTGGGAGGTCACGAGCAGCACGTTTACCATGAGCCTGAGGCAGGGCAGGAGCAGAGCTTCTTCCTTCCAGCCGGTGCCGTTCTCCTCCTCCCTGTCCACTCCAGAGCTGGCACTGAGGCTCAAGGATCTGAAGGTCTCCCTGAGCAGGTCAAAGCCACCAATTTCCACAGCAGACAGAGCAGGGAGTACTGAAAACAGAATTTAGGGAACATGGACCAGGAGACACGTTCCCCCACCCACACACTCAAAGGGCCATAATTGCCAGTAATTATCCTTTGAAGAGTTGTCTCTAGTCTTCAATATAATACAAGGAACAGGTTGTGTCACACCCCAGCCTCTTAATTTTCAGGGAGGGGATTTTTTGCCTTCTTCTCTGTGTCTTTTTTTTTTTTTTTTGGTCACAGAGAGAAATCCTATAGGAGAATAATTGGGAGAAATGTAAATCAGTTACATCTTAATTATAGAAATGAGTAAAGACAGCCACTTCTACTCATGCCTGATTTTAAAAAGTGTCTGAGATACCACAGTCACGGGCAGACAGTTTGTCTACAGCTCAAAATACCTCTAAAAACCCCTAGAATTGTGCTTTGGTTCCTTATAACGGTTAAAATAATGGCAAGAGAGCAGATCTATTTTTCATGTTGATTAAAACAAGAAGTGGGATGATCACACAACCAAAGGTATTCAGCTCCGTGGAAATCATGTTTAAATTACTGGCAACCCTGCCAAATATTTTAGCAATTTGATAATATAATTGAGCCATTATAAGAAGAAAGATTTCTGGGCTCACATGGTTCACAAACTGGGTTGATTTATTTGTTTTTGTTGAATTAGGCCTAAAGTAATTGAAAAGTAACAGCAGCTGTTACAAAGGTCAAATTCCCCAATACTCAAAAAAATATTCAACAGCCTCAGTCCTTACTTTGTTGCTTTGTAAAGGTGTGAAGTTAATCAGTAAAGTGATTTAAATGCAGTCCTGAAAAGCATCTCATGACTTTGTTCCTCTAGGAAGACATAGAAATACCCATCCCAGAATATTTTGTTAAAGAAAACCTGAGGATCCTGCAGGAGAGGGAGAAATACCTGGATGAGATTTTGCTGAATGCTGGTTTGCTGGAGCAGGTAAAGGCACCCCATACCTACATCCCATATTTGATTTGTTTAGTTTACAGCCACGTGTGTCTGAACACAGGAGCCACTGAAGTGAGAGAGATTTTACAGCAGTGAGGAAGTAAAAGTGTGTTTACAGATCAGGCTCAAGCAGAAAGTAACCTTAGATTTCCCTGTCAAACAACATCCATTCACATCTCCAGGCTGGTTAGGACTGAAATGATTCTGCTCTGCTTTCTGTGCGTGAGAGAGGAGCAGCACTGAGCAGAGCAGTGTCAGAAAGAGCAGCACTTTGGCCAAGGTAATGCTTGATTTATCCACCTAACCCTCATCATGTCATTAGTCCTACTGAAACCGAGCTGGATTTAGGCTGTCCCGGACCTGGATTCCTCAGTGGAGCGGGCAGAACTTGGAGTTCAGGTCAGCCCAACTGCTGGCATTCATTTGTTGGTAACCTCTGAACAATGAGTGCAGTTTCTGCCGTGCAGCTACAGAGCTGCAGCTGCTGGGAGGAGCAGAAAACTGAGTTTTGGCAGAGCAAAAGTCATTACAGACAAGTACACGAGTGCTCCAGTGAAGGCTGCTCTGCATTTGATATACTTTTGACCTTTGGGGAATGGCACGTTGCCTGCAAGCAGGCACTGCTGACCCCTGCAAGTAAACAACTGTGCCTGCGTGCCTGGAGAACTTGGATTCACAGATGCTGTAGCCACGAGAGACAGCCCTGATAGCCCACTTTGTCAAACTGCTGCGCTGAATTCTCCAGCCGTGATTGTACCACAAAATAAGAGAGGGAAAGTCCCCAGGGACAGAAACAGCCCCAGGCAGCGGCAGCCTGCAGAGACAGAGGCTTTGCTGGGCAGCTGCAGTCTCCCCTGTACCTCCATGGGGCAGCTCTGGGTGAATTCTCTGCTCTCCTACTCCTCTGGCTTTGCCCTGGGGAGATCCTGGTTCAGCACAGCACATCCTGAAGCCTTTTTGCTTCCCAGAGTTCTGCTCCTGCCCCTTTTCAGCAGATGAGGCTGTGTGGTGTGCGGCCAGCTCAGCCAGAGCACCAGGCTCTGCAGGGTGCAGCTCTCCCTTGCCAGGCTGCCACGGAGAGCCAGAGGAGTCAATAAACAGCAATAAAATAACCTCACCCAGGGTAAATCCAGAGTCCTGCGCTGCACTTCCAGCTCAGTCACCACTGGGATTGCTGCAGGGTTGTCAGCACTTCTGCTCCTTGTCCTCTCAGGAAATCCTGGCTGCTGTGCAACCAACTGGAATTCTCCAGTGGCTGTGGCAGTGCTCTTATGAGCAGTCCAACATAAATCAAAACCAGTGGAGTTCATCTCAGGAATCTGCTCTGCACATCGTTTGTGTGATTCTGTTCAGGAAATCTACTCTCTGTCATTCTGTCCTAGAAAGCCCTGCTGAAAGTAAGTGCCACACAATGTATACATAAAAATCAAATATGAGCTGCCTCCAGCTGGGGGATGAACATCCAGAAAGGACCCTAATTCAGTTTTTCCATGGGGAGAATGAGGAACCAGGAGTGAGAAGGGAGAGTCCCTTTCTTCACTTGCACTGTTCCGATACATTCTTCCCTGACTCAGAACAGCCCCTCCGTCCATTTTCATCAAAAGAACTGCGATCCCAGCAGCACACCCAGAAACCCATCCCTTCAGAAGAGTAGAGGAAAACATTCCACAGCCTAAGAAATTCTCCTTTTAGTAGGACAAAGCCCCATGGTTGTCTTTTTGCTCAAATGCATCAAGTTCAGCAGGATGCATGAGCCATTGTGGCTTCCCAGCAAAACTGGTTTTCCTCATCACACAGCAACAGGAGTCTCTGCCGTTTGCTTCCGAAGATATTTTCATCTTAGGAACTTTCTACAGATTCATTCATTATTTCATTTTCTAACTGAGGCAGGCAGTTAAAAAAAAAACATAACTTTCCGTTGTTCATTCCTTTTTTGGCTGTGCTGCTGAAGGAACGTGTCACAGCCATGACACTTGAAGAAGGCGTTAAAGTGATCCAGGTGGCGGAACGGGCTCGCCAAGGCCGCGCTCGAACTGCGTTCATGAAGAAAATTTACCTTGAAGAGAAAAGACAAGCTAAACAAGAGGAGGAGACGGGTAACAATCCAGATGCCGCTGCCACTTGCATTCAGAAGGTGAGTTTGTGATGTAAAAACAATTCTGGCAAAGCCAAACGGCAATGTTTTGGTCAGGAGAGCAGCTGTAGAGAGAAACACAGCTCACACGGTGGGAAGCGTTCTGAAATGATCCTTTTTAGGGTGTCCAGCAAGGTGAAATAGATCATTTAAATCATTTTTAAAAATGAGACAGGATGTGAGATCAGTGGAACCTCTCCTGATGACTTTACACCCTACAAGTTGTTTTTCCACTCTGATTTTTATTACCTCAGTTGCTCTTTCTGGCATCCCCTTGGAATGCAGTGTATCTCTGAATTCATGCCTTTTTCTGTGATCTCCAGGGGAAGAGTTCATTCTGTATCTAGGAAAAAGGACAGAGGGAGATCAGTGCTAAATTCCAGAAAAAGTCCTTCCACATGAATAATTCAGAAAATTCAGCCTGATTGAGAACAGGAGCTCAGCCTAAATCTTACGTCTAAACGCTTCATGAAGCAGTGATAGTTTTCAGAAGCCAGACAGACCAGTGTGAGGGGATACCAAACCTCAGAATTTGTTTAAAAAAAAAACAGCAGATGGCAACCTGTTAAAAAGCAATCGTTTCAATTGTATATTGTGCCTTTCCTTCCTCTATTTGTTTTTTCCTGTGTCTGCCCCAGAAAAGGAAGCTGTACCAGGGCCCATTTATCTCATTAGAGTTTTGTTTACAATCCAGGTTTGGCGTGGGTACAGCCAGCGCAAGAAAACAGAGAAACTGAGAGAGGAGGAAATGATATTTCTGGGCATGGTAAGTGGTGCTGTGCCTAGAGAACAGAAAATGCCACACTCTGTTTGTTCTTCAGATTTTTATAATTCAGCCCAAGAGGAGAAATTAATTTCTGTGATTCTTCCTATTTTAAAGGGGGGTCTCTAAGGAATACAGAACTCAACTGAAATGATAAATGGCACAGGAGAAGCACAATTTGTCTTCTGCTGAATGGGTTTGTGCTGTCTATACATTCTCCAATGTGTGTGGCAGATGTGGAAACTGGCTTGTGGAGACTTTGCCCTGGGTTCCAGGGAATTTGACCCAAGCATGATCAGCAAGGAAATTTTATTAATCGACTTTCCAGTCACGGTTTCAAGACTGGCGAGCTGGCTTATTTCTGGAATAGAATTCATGGAGGTTGGAAAAGCCCTCTAAAATCATCAAGTCCAAGCATTAACCCAGCACTGCCAAGCCCACCACTAACCCACGTCCCCAGGTGCCACATCCACACATTTTTTGAACGCTTCCAAGGATGCTGACTCCACCACTTCCCTGGGCAGCCTGTTCCAGTGCTTGTTAGCCCTTTCAGAGAGGAACTTTTTCCTAACTTAATCAAAGCAGCAAAATCTTTTTCCCTCACGCCTTTGCAAGCCACTGCATGTGTATGTCAAGAGCAGGGAAGAGAAACCTAAGAACTGGCACATTAATCCATCAATATTTCTCTAAGTCCATATAAAAATAATCAAAACCTTCCTCACATCACACTGCAGAGGCACAGGGAAGTGAACAGCTGCCCATGGTCAGTTAAATTGCACAGGGGTGAAAGAAAGAAATTAAAGAACCTTTTCCAGAAGGAATCTGCTCCTCCCGCCCCCTTCCTTCCAGCAAATACCAAAAAAAGAAGATAAATTCTTTACTGTTGACATTTTTTTTGCCCCCCTCCAAGTCTTTGGAGGCCCTAACAGGTGTCAAGCCTCACCCAACTCCAGCCGCGGCAGCACAGCCCTTGTACCAAGCTCCAGGAAAGCTCCAGGAAAGCAGCAGCACATCACAGAAACGTTCAGCACTGCTCTGCACTTGTTACGTTTATTTATGCTCCCATGCTCTACAGTGCTTAAGTGATTCATTTATAAACTAATAATTTAATTTTGATTTAAAACAGGCTTTCTGCTTCTCCCGGGCAATTTGGGTGATTTTCTTGCCCAGGAATGGAATTGCCCTTAGCTACTTGATAGGGTTCTGAAAACTGATTGTGCCTATAGAATACATCTCACATTAGCTTAAAATAACATTAAAAACTTACATTTCGGAAGTAAAATCTACATTTTCCTAAGCTTTGCCGTGTTAAATACAGGTAACACCTTATGGATTATCGCCTTTAGTATCTGCTGGTCTCTGACAGCTAAACAGAGCCTTGGGTGCCAATTCTGCATCTGCCTAGGACAAAATTCCCAGAGATTTTAAGTATTGCTGACCTAAATACTTGGGATGTACTGAAAACGAGTTAGAAATTGCTCCTTTTGCGAAACAAGGGATTGTTTCCTGTCAAATCCCATGATGTTTCTGTCGAGTCCTTTGAAGGAAATCTAAATCTGGCATCAGTTATTTGAGGGTTCACAGCCCAGCCCTCATTTCGTGGTGGCCAAGGTGGGAGGAACTGGTGACTGGGATGTGAATAGCCTGGTTTATGGGAAGCATAATGTAATGTATATGATCAGAGGGATGAAGGGAATTAAAACCAAACACATCCAGTGTGTTCAGTTCCTGACCTCTATTTAAAACAAGAGAATTGATGTTTGCTCCTCTGCGCTCCGACTCATTGCTCTTTATCAAGTTCACAATCAAAGCACGTGGGGGAAAAATTGATACCTCCAAATAAAATTAAAAAAAAAAAAAAATAATCTGTTCATCTTTCCAGTGTTTTTGTATTCCCTTTTCCTTTCCATGCTGCATTCCCTAGCCAGGTCTCCAAAGGAAGCAGACATTGGTTCCCACTGATGGATAGGCAGGGAGCTCCAAAGGTCAGGTGCCTTTGATGTATGATCACGTCAGCCCTCTAAAAAATGACCACAGATCTTCATGTGTAAATATGTTGAATTTGCTTTTCTAATGCTGCACGACTTAGATAAATTAGAAGACTCAACCATCCATTACTCCAAGTCCATCCCAAAGGAGACTCGACTTTTGTTGCAATAAATATAATTTCTCTTATAATTAGGGCATTTTTAAAAAATGTCTGTGTTACTTTCAGACAAAGACTGCTTGGCACAAAGAGCTGATCCATCTGAAGTTCTGTGTAAAAGAGTTCTGGGAAAATTCAATAGTGTTGGCCTAAAAAATAGGAAAATAGTTGTCAAACCCAAGAATTATCCAGTCTTTTGCTTAATTCAGTATTATTTTCTTTACTCTCTACTTGCTTCGCAAAAAAATTTCTGTATCTTTTCTGGAATTCAATTCTATTTCCCGTTTTGCTTGATGACAGAGAACAAGTCTACATTCCCGAGATTTTTCTTGGCTCAAAAGTAAAGCTTCATTATTATTATTATTATTTATTGAAGCCTAATTGCAGAAACAGCATGATTCCCTCAGCACACGTTCTCCAAATCCCCGATAAATCACACTTTGCAATCCCGGTTTGATTTGTGAAGAGAAGCAAGCCTCCTAAGAGCACATATATCTTGATAACTGCATCCTGAGCTGCTTCCTGATCTTCCTCACATTCCTGCCACAGGACTGTTTACTGCCAGCTCCAGCACGGCCACCAAAACCACGGCTTCAGGCAGGGGTTTGTGTTCAAACCACACCGATGTGGCAAGAAAACACATGGAGCTGTGTGACAGCACCCACGTGATGTCTGAGCAAACCTGCATTTCCTTGCTCTGTTTTACCATTCCAGCTCAATTTAACACACCAGGTTTTTCAGCTCGTCTGTTCTTCTGGCATTTATAGATCCCCTGTCACTAAAAACCCCATTGAGGGGTGATGATTGTTTAGTTTTGCTGCAGAGCTCAGCGTAGCTGGGTGAGTGAGCTGGGTTTTGACAACTGCTTTGTGTCAGGGTGGTGCAGAGCAGCCCGAGCCTGGTGCTGGATCCACCCTCAGCGCTCTCCCTCACGGGCTCTGCTGCAGGAAGTTGTACTTACAATCTCAGAGCACAGGCTACTGGAAAGAGGAAGGGCTGGGTTTGACACAAAACATGAGGACAAACAGTTTGCCATCAGACTGATTTATGAGAGGGGAGGAGGATGTAGGGCACCGGAGGAACAGTTGGCTCACAGCAATTAGGTGGGAAGAACATGAAGCCAGCGTGTGATCAGGTGGCCAAGAAGGCCAGTGGCAGCGGGCCTGTCACAGGAATAGTGTGGCCAGCAGGACCAGGGAGGTGACTGTTTCCCTGTGCTGGCACTGGTGAGGCTGCACCAAGTGCTGTGCCCAGTTCTACCTCCTTCTTCTCAAAATATTCTGGAAGCCAGGCCAAAAAATTCCAGTCAATGCCTTGTTAAGAGCCCTGTTGTGTCTGGAGAAGTTAAGGTTTGCCAAGTGCCTTGTTCTGTCGGAATGTTCCAAAGTTGCCAAGTAGAGGTTGTTATTGAGCCTCCTGAGAATTTTGTTGTTTCTGCACCATCCAGAGTAACTCAAACTACCTTCCCTAAACCTGCTGAGCAGGAATTAGAGAAGTCCAGGAAAAAAGAACACAGAAAGACAAGTCCGCCCTCTCTCCACCTGCACATTTTTCCCCAAGCCTCTTCTCTCTGGGCTGGGCTGACCCAGAACAGCCCCTCCTTCCATTTTTATCAAAAGAACTGTGGTCCCAGCAGCACATCCAGAAACCCATCCCTTCAGAAAAGTAAACATTCCATAGCTTAAGAAATTCTCCTTTTAACAGGACAAAGCCTCATGGTTCTTTATGTCTTTTTTTCTCAGATGGATAAAGTTCACCAGGATGCATGAGCTGCATAGAGCCATTGTGGTTCCCACTGTAGCATCAGGTTTTCCTCATCACACATCACCACACCAAATTCAGACCTTCTCCTAAAGGTCTTCAGAAAAACACATCTCCCAGAATATCAGACTTCCAAGATATTGCAAGACAAACCAAAGCCCAGTTTCAGGTCTCACAGGTAGAGCTGTGGATTTACACTTCCACAGTTCCATCCCGAAATCCCAGCCCTTCCCAAAGAGTTAGTGGTGCCATTCATGCTGTTCTGTGATTTTCTTACAGAGTTCTTCCACCATCTTTCCCTCCTCTACATCCAAGGCCAGCTCAGATGGGGTTTGGAGAAACCTGGGATAGTGGAAAGTGTCCCTGCCCTGGCAGGGTGGGGAATGAGATGAGCTTTAAGGTCCCTTTCAACCCAAACCACTCCATGATCCTTTTCACGTGAAAGGATCCGTGTGGTGTTAAATAAAAAGCTGTTCTCTCCTTCTTACCTCTTTTAAACATACCCTAATTTAGGCATGTTGTCTTGGTTAACGCTTTATTTATATCTGAGAAAACAGTCTGCCAAACATTCCTCCTTCTTTGAATTCCTGATAAATATAATTCATTTCATCCAGTCAGGAATTAAGAAAAAAAAAAAATAAAAATCAGCATTTCCCAGAATAGCTTTCTGTGTAAACATTATAGACTATGGCTAAACAAATATTATACAGGATTTAACAAACTACAAACTCCATCAAGTGAAATGTAAAATATTTCATCAGCTCTTGAAAGTGGGCAGTTACAGCAGTGGCGCAGATCGGGCCTGGTTTTGCCAAATTTAAGATTAAAATGACTTTTGCTTGCCTGGATGTCAGCACAAAGTTATCTGTTATTTCACATCTCAGCAGTGGTAACTAATCTGTCCTGTTTTCAATAGAAATTCTAAGCCTGCTTATTTTTGAAACAAAGATTCTGGGAAGCAAGAAGCATGCTAAATAATTTGGTTTTCATTGGCTGCAGTCATACTAACAATGAAATCACTGCCTTTCAGAGCCCAGAACATGCTTGCCGTGTTTAGTACAAGTTTAACAGCGTGCCCAGGTATCATATCAGAAA
The DNA here is from genome assembly GCA_013397935.1 of Dasyornis broadbenti. NCBI lineage: Eukaryota > Metazoa > Chordata > Aves > Passeriformes > Dasyornithidae > Dasyornis > Dasyornis broadbenti. The sequence continues at coordinate 536,232 of VZRN01001791.1, read as the reverse complement.
TAAACATAACCAAAATTGCATAAACTCATGTGGTCCCGAATGTAAACCTTTTGTCCACTTCAAATTGTCTTTATCTTCTTAAAAAGTGCCACATGTAAATATATTTCCAAATATATATTATATAAATCTCTAAACCGACCACGTTCAGTATTTTATTTACCAAAGTCTCCTACTACAAATGCTTTGTTTGAACGCATATGACAATTACTTTAATTGGCAAAGCCATTGGAGTGAGTCAGAGAGTGGGGAAGCTTTAATGAATGCAATATATTTTGCTTACTTGTTCCTTTTTTTTTTTGTGCCTACTTTAGCAATTCAGCCATATAATTGATGTGGCTATCACCATTTGCGTACCGTGGAACCTCTATTAATACAATTTTCATTTGGGGGGTTGGAACTGGATGGGCTTTAAGGTGCTTCCAACCCAAACCTTCCTGTGGTTTTATGATTCACAAGACAAGAGGCCTCTTTAAAAATCTGTTCTTCCCTCAGCCAGACAAATTATATTGAGGAAATAAAGCAAGGACATGGCTCAAATCCTACAGCAAAGTTTTATATGCAGTTCGAATCACGGTTTAAAATTCAGGAGGATTGTATCGTAGAATCTCCCAGAATGGTTTGGCTTGGAAGGGACCTTAAAGATGATCTCATTCCAGCCCTTGCCATGGGCAGGGACACCTTCCACCTGAAGAATAACAGTTGTAAGTAAAGAACAGGACCCCAGTTGCTCTGGGAGTAAATTCTTTTAGTCTACATGCCTGTGTAATCCAAATGTATAAAAAAAATAATTTCACTACTGGTGAAAAGAAGTGATTATTACAACTGCTTACTTTAAAAATATTTGGAAATAAAGCTTCTCCTCCAGAGACGCAAACTGTAAATGTACTGGAAAAAACTCTACACAATGGGTCCATCTTTTGAAATCTTGCAATTACCAGCGATCCTGGCTGTGGCAGAACATTTCCTGAAGCCCCATAAAACCACAGAGCATGTGCTTCAGCTCTGCTCTTCCAGGCCTACCACAAGAAGCTGTCCTAAATTAAGTACCCAGCAATAAAAGCTGCAGTAAATCTACCTCTCAGGCATAATGGGGATGTTAGCCTTCTGACGTGGAGCGAAATGAAATGTATTTATTTCACCGCGACGGAGCCTCTTTGCCCTGGAAGCGCGGCTGTAATGGAACAATTGAGGAGCAGTTAGTTCCACAGCAGGGCCTCCTCCTCCTCCTCCTCCTCGACGAGGAAGAGCAGCCCCGGGCGTGCTCAGCTAGCCTGCTCACCTCCAAGTGCTTTATAATCAACAAGAAAGGCACTGCTGGGGAGCTGACTCAGCACTAAGGCAGGGCTTTCCAGCCGGGAAAGGGAAATGAGCAACTGAGGGCCCGAGTTGGGAGGGGGAAATGGACACAGTTTGTGGAATCATGGATGGTTTGGGTTGAAATGGGCTTTAAGGATCACCCAGGTCCATCCCTGCTATGGGCAGGGACACTTTCCACGATCCCAGGCTGCTCCAGGCCCCGTCCAGCCCGGCCTTGGACACTGCCAGGGATCCAGAGGCAGCCACAGCTTCTCTGGGCACCCTGGGCCAGGGCCTCTCCACCCTCCCAGGGAACAATTCCTTCCCAGTATCTAAGCTAAACTTCTCTTCTTCCAGTTTGAAGCCATTCCCCCTTGTCCTGTCACTCCAGGCCCTCTCCAGCTTCCCTGCAGCCCCTGCAGGCACTGAAAGGGGCTCTGAGGTTTCCACAGAAGCTTCTCTTCTCCACAGAGCAGCCCCAACTCCCTCACGCGGTCTCCGTGTGGGAGTGCTCCAATCCCCTTATCCCTGACGTGGCCCGTCATCCCTTACCTGGGAGCTGTAGGAAACCTCTTCTCCCTTCTACTGGCGCATCTTCCCCTTCCCTAAAACCTAAATTCTTTTGGGGAAGGAGGAAAGAACAGAAGAATCTCATCAGCACACTCGTGACTGATGAGTTGGAATAAAATTCTCTTTTAGACAAATGTCCATTTTGCCTTATTAATTTAAACAAGGATTTTAAAGACAAAGCCCATCAAACATTAGATAAGCCTTTTAAGTTAATGGACCATGTAGTCCTATTTTCCCACAAACTCAGGAATCTTCATATTATGTCCTATTTTTACAGCAACATCAATTATTAATATGTATACTTTTGCTGACAGAGGACCACACTAAAAATGTGAGTTTCGTTATCCAGTTCTGGGTCATTAACTGTGAAAAGCTTGTAAATATAATGGTTTATTCACATGGGAAGCCTTCATTAAGATGCATTATTCTACAACTGATGTGGCAGCATTGCATTATCAAGTTCACTGTCTCCATCTAATATTTGTAATTTGTTTCTAAATGAGTTGCTGTTTGTAGGGCAAGTTAACAAATTTGAATTTCACATGGCCAGAGAAATTTCTTAAAGATGGGAAAATGCTTCTTCCCCTAAGGAAAAGCCATTTATTAGCATCTTCCTGGAGAATGCCTCCCTTTGATTCAGAAGCAGGAACATTAGAGGCGCTGAGAGAAGGGATGTTAGAAATAAATTGGCTCTTGTCTTCCTTAAACGCGCATTAGAGGGCTGTGGAAGCACTCTCAGGATAACTCCACGGGCTCCAGGACAGCCATGGGGACACTTGGAAAGCTATTCCATGATACTGCAAGGCACAGGTCAAAGACTGGCCAGCAGGGAAGCACTCCTGATGGAGCTGCTGGAATTCATCCTCTCTCTCTCGGCACTCTCCTGCCGTTTCACTCCCTATTCCCTCCTGCATCTTCAGATGGCCAAAGCTTTTTCAGACCTGTTTCCTTCTGAGTTCTGCACGTTGACAAGAGAACAGAACCTCCAGCAGGGCTGTTGGAGAGATTCTGTCTCCTTCTGAAGGCCCACGAGCGCCTGAGGATGAGCACAGGGCCCCAGGCTGTGCGGCTGGCTCCTCATTCCTGAGGCAGGGTTAGGGATGTGTTAAACTCTGACGCTGGTGAGGTTTAGGGTGACACATACATCTGTGATTAGGTCAAGAACACTGAGGATAAAATAAATCGAGTTTAACTGAGTGGCTTTCTTCAGCTGCAGAGCAGGAAGGCATCACCTGTGCTATTCATAGCTTAGTTTGGGGGTTTTTTAGATGTTTTAATAGTCTCAGACATTTCATGTCATCATTAGGTGCTTAAGGACTCTGCTTTCTTTCCTCAGTTTGTCTCTTACTCAACAGAATAAAAGCATTTTCTATGAGAATTCCTGACAAATGGTGGAGAACTGACAGCTGAAACAATGGCACAACTGCATCCTCTGGACATCTTGTTACATCTCCAGCAGCTCCTGCTGCTCCAGTGTCTATTTTTAGGTTATGATGCTAAATTCACTTCTACACATACTTTTGTCTACTTCATCTTCTTATTCCCTCCCTGCTTTATGATTTGATTCATTTCCTTGAGCATCCACACACTTGGATCAGATATTACAGTCCACAACCACAGTTTTTAAGATAGCCCCCATTCTACTTGTTAGCCCACGTACACAGAAATTCTTTTGATGTCTCCTCATCCTTGTTTTGCTCCATTCATTTGTTGGTGGCATCACCGCGTTGATTTCAAAGTGACAGAACAGAAAGTCAAGCCAGCTGTACATTCACCTGTGCTGTTCTGTTTAAAAATTAAATGACCACGGCACGATATCCTTGCTGCCAGGCACTGCTTTTCTCCTCCTCTCCCAGAACAGGAGCCAGCCTTACATTGCTGACACGTGCTGGCCTCCTGCTCGTCCCTCATAAACAGGGGCACGCTGTGAGTGCTCCACATTAGCCAGCCCTGAGTCCTTCAGGCCTCATTTATCACAGCCAGCTGTGCTCTTCACTTCATGCTCCCCTCGCCCATCGCAGCTGGAGCGTGTTATTGCCAGAAACCAGGAGGATTGGGGGGCAAAAAAAGGAGAATACAGCCTTATCAAGTTGCCCTGTTCTTTCATGCCTTTCTTCAGGGAAGTATTGAAGGTGAACGGCTGGAGTCTTGTTCTAGAAGTAATTCTCGTTTCTTCTGTTTTCTGGTAGTAAAACAGACTCTGGAAAAGAAAATAGAAAAACTACCAAGGGTAAATACAACAGAGCTTCTCATAAGCTGTTCCACAGGTTTAGTGGAAGTCGGCCTTCGTGCTGAGTACAGCTCATAAACTCCTATCAGCAAATGTATTGATAACTGAATGGTGCTCAGACAGGGAGCTGCACAAATATTTACTTAGGGCTCGGCTGGGTTTTGCCAGCCAGAACATATTCCATGGCCTTGCTGTTATCAGCATCTGAGCCAGCTGGTTCAGAGCTGCCTGGACTGTGTCCACAGCAGCTGCGTGGCTCTGGGCTCAAGTGTGGGTATGGGCTGTAGTAATTCACTTTTTGAGATAAGAATTTCCTGCTGCTGGTCTTACCTTGGCACCTTCTTGCCAATTCAAACAGCTCTTACCTCGTCTGGTGAAAGGTGGGTGGAATAGATTCTCAGCGATGAGAAGCTGGTCATCCAAGGCTCCCTCAAAATGCAGTGGAGAGCAGCTCAGAGGAGCTGGAAAGGTTCTGGGGTGGCCAGGAGGAGCTCTGCTGTCTGTGCTGCTGCTTCCCACGTTGGTCTGGATCTCATTGTCCACCACTTCCCTGGCTGTGGCACTGGCCCTCAGCTGCTCCTTGGCTGGCTGGTCCACCTTGTTACAGTGGGAAATGAATAACTTGAGGAGGTGGGAGGAGAGGAAAAGACAAAAGGGATTATTTTCCACTTTTTAGGGAGCTGAACTGGTTCACTGGAGGATCAAGTGAGTGCCAGAGCAGGAAAAGGAAGGGATCATGAATCCAGCAGTTCAGGTGGAGTGGGAGCTGACCCTTCCCAGCACCAATAACCTGCTCACCTGGTGACATTTCACCTTTGAATGTTCAGGTTGTGCTGGAGAGGAGCACAGCTCAGCCTCCCTCAAGCTGCAGATATCCCCATGCCCGTGTGATGGCAACTGCTGGGGAAAGCAGTTTCCCTGAGGATTGCTGTAGGGAGACAAAGAGAGGAGCTGGTTTTGGCTCTCAGTCTGGAAAACAGCCTCCTCTGGTTTCCAAAGGAGCCCCTGAGAGAGCAGCATCACATCTGGCTGTCCTGGGCTTCATTTAACATCAGCAAGGGACAACGGTGAAATACAAATAAACACTGTTTCTAGTAGCTGTGTTGTGCTTATAAATAGGTGCTGCTGAGGGGGACGATTGGAAACACTTGACTGCCCTGGAAACAGAATTGAGCAAAGGTAAAATCTCAGGGTGAAAAGGCAGCGCTTGGGGTCACACATTCAGGAAGGGAACATGTGCAGCCACCTTTCAAAACCACGCTGCTGCTCTTATTTCCTCCTGAATGTTTTCTCCCTGGTGGCCTTGACCAATTCCTGTAGCGCAGTGCGAGTCACACATCCCAGATGCAGGGCAGGCAGTAAATGGCTTTCCTGAACGGGGCCTCTGTGCTTGCTTTGGACACTGTGGGGTCCCTCTGGGTGCGAGCTGAAACCAAATTTGCTTGGCACTTGTTAGTGATTTTTGGAACCTGGTGGAAGCATGGAAAAACAGGGAATAGCAGATCTTAAATATGAGCTGGCCAAAGCTTTGACAGAGCTTTTTGTCTTTGCGGGAGTCAGGACTTGAAGCACACCAGAAAATACATCACCAGAGCAAGAAGAATGCATTACTAAATCAGTCTGAGATGTGCCAGTCAAGGACAATTTCTACAGACTCTGAAGTTAAAAGGCCAGAGCAAAATTATGGTTTGTTTTTTTTTTTTAATGCAAACCAATAGCTTTTGTTCACATATGCTGCCACCTATATGTCAGTCACTAATTCTGAAAAATAATAAAAACCTACTACGAAGCCAGATTGTCGTATTTTCTCCTCTTTTCCCATCTCAGATTTGCCATACACCATCAGACAATATGATTAATAACTCCCAAGTATGTGGAAAACAATTTGTTCTAGAATTAAGAAAACCCAAAACCTAAAACCACAAAGCCAGTCCACAGAAGTTAAATTTTAAAGTAGATTTTTCTCTACACTTCAAAGGTAGCAATAGCTCATAGAACACTGGGAACATCTTAACTTTATCAATGGTTGCAAGCTGAAAAATGCAAAATTTCAGCCCACACACACAGATGGCTTTTTTCATGCTTCTGTATTTGAATACCAGAAAGACTTTCATTTTTCTCCCTCAAACTACACGTGTAAAATCAATCACCGAGCAGAAATTATTCTCAGACTTGAAAATGGCTTAGAAGCCCTTCTTGCCAAGGTTATCAAATCCTGGGAAACTTGGGGAGCTGTGGTTTTTATTACAGT
>VZRN01001791.1:500700-527363 GCA_013397935.1 Dasyornis broadbenti | reverse complement strand
CTCAGAGCTGGACATGGTGAAGGCTTCGAGAAGCTTCACAGAGGAGCCGTCTTTGTGGTCCCCCCCCCACTAGAAAAACCTGGGCCAAGCTAAACCACGACACCTGCACCTGTGGAATACTCAGGTGCTGTAAATGCTGAGCTTTCTTTTCGCAGCCCTTACAAGTGCAGTGGGACTTCCTTGCTACATTTCCATCTCAGCTTTGGGCGAGACTCAAGGCCAGAGGCCCAGCGTATAATACCTGATTAAAACAAGCTATAAGGGCTCTTCAGCTCCCCTTTTCTGCTCTGCCTAGTCAGGTTCAGTAGCCTCGAATCTCATTCTTGACTTGAAAATGAACAAAGATGAAAGCAGATGTTGCAATATAAGCACATTAACTGATCTTGGATAGCTTTGTGGATAATCCTGAGCAAGGGATTGTATTAAATGGGACTAAGATATACCCACACACACAGGGTGCTTAGAGATAAACCTTGAGGCAGGTTTGTTCTGCTGCAGCCGAGACAGGGTGAGAAAACAGCTCCCCTCCAACCTTGGACAATAACCCACCCATCTGAAACAATCTCGTATTAAAAGAATTAACCACCTTCTATCAAAATGATCTGATTAGGCTTAAAACTGCTTTTTGGCTAAAGATGTGCAGTTCTGCCTGATGTGGTCTGCCTGAGAGCAGGGTCACCACTGGTGGCAGAGGAGCAGTGACGCACTTGCTGCAGTCAGTGTTGGATCAGAGAATCCCAGAATGGTTTGGGTTGGAATGGACCTTCAAGGCCGTCTCATTCCAACCCCTCTGCCATGGGCAGGGACACCTCCCACTATCCCAGGTTGCTCCAAGCCCCATCATACTCCCTGTTTCTCTCTGCTTTCAAATTAACTGCCGGTCACGATCCCTAAAAATCAGTAGTACACAGTTCAGCCAAGACTAGACAGCTCTCATTGATAAAAGCTCTTCTGGTGATTTAGCAGCGTGGCAGATGAAATCCTGCCCCCGGTGAAGGCAGTGGGAGAGCTGCCATCAGCTTCAGCACAGGCTGGCCACGGCCCAATACCGGAGTTCATTTGAATCTGGCTGAGTGATGCGGTGATTTACGGAGCTGAGAGGAATCAGAGCGAGCTGCCTGCCCTCCTGCTCTTCACAGCAGGCCTCTGTCTAAGTGACCAAAATCATTTCCCCCACAGACACATTCGCTGCCATCCAAAACAGGCTTAAAAACAACCCAAAAATCAGCACATTTCTCCACAAGGGGAGTGTGTGTATCCAGCAGAGCCAGGCTTTCCTGCCAGAGACGCTGCAGAACTGGGAGCTGTGTCCTGCTGAACAGGGCAAGGGCTGAAGTGTCAAGGTTTGCATTAATTATTACCTGCCAGGATATATTTTGGCTCTCCCCTAAGCCAGTCTGCGAGATCAACAGCTCAGTGTAGCTCATAAATTATTCTTCAGCTAGGCTTTTTGACAGACTTTCCCATTTTCCATAGTCTATGAAGTAAACAGAAAAAGGGGAACAAAGATTCTTTTGAATAAATTTTGCTGCGTGTAAAAAAAAAAAAAAAAACAACCCAAACTTATTATTTTATTCTTCACTCTGAAAAGGCTGTGATAGAAAACACAATTAGCAGGTACAGCCTTTCAGCACAGTTACTCTTAGATTACAAAAGCAATGAGCACATATTAAATTTCTCAACTTGTAAAAACTGCTGTAAATATTTACCACTGTCTTCACACAAGGGAACAGCTTCAGTCACTTCAAGACTTCTTATGAAGAGAGGTTATAAAAAAGCCAAGGAAAGCAAAACCCAAAGGAATAGACGAAATGAAATTGTTCCAGTTGCTTATATCAGTCCTACTGCAGAGAAGATACAATAATTTTGATATAACATTGCATTTCACAGCCTCACCATCCATCCTTCTGTTTACCTGGGCTGACTTCTCTTTTTTGGCCTGCAAATTATTCACTTAAAGCCTCCCAGACTTCCGTGTGGCCTTGTCCAACCATACTAGAAAAGAAAGATAATGGTTTTTGAAATCTTTGTGGAGAAGCATCATGCAGTTTACCTACAGCCCTGCCTTGTTTTGGTTTTTTTTTCCCCCAAGATAGGGTTCACAGAGCAGGGCTACAAATGAGCTAAAATTAGCAGTTGCTGTGATTATATACATCTGAGTCTGGATGGAAAGCACTTGACTCCCACACATCCCATCCATTCAATTAATAAAAGAGTTTCATATTGAGGTATAGCATAGCTGGGTTTAGCTTCACTTTCCTCTGCTGTTCCAGACCAAACCCATTTTTCTCTCATTTCACATTTAGGCTTTTGCTCTGCATATGCAAAGCCAGCCATCATCATCTCCACTCTTTACCCACTGTGCATAAACCAGTTCCCAAATTATGAGTCTTCTTAGAGTCATCCCTAAAATGAATTTTAAAAAGGAGTGGGCAGAAAAGGGGAGAAGGATCCCTTTATTATCCAGAGAAATACAGCAGCATCTTTGTCTGAGCCAAGTCTTTTCTGCCAGAAATCAATACAAAGGATGAGAAATCAAGATGAGGTTTTTATTACCATAGATGGCCTCCAGAATCGCAGGGGAGAGCCTCATGCACGGGCTCTGCTGTGCTGTGCCTCATGCCCTCGAGCTGTAACAAATCACTCCATGAATTTCTTGGAGGATTTATCCGCCACCGCTCGGAGCTCTGGGGAGCGTTTCATCCGTGGCATCGCTGACCTGATAACAGGGGATCTAAGTAATCGCAACTTTTATGGGGGCTGTGTGTTATTCCCACGGATTTGGGGATTGGTTTTCGGGAGGGAGGAGGTGGCGAGGGGTAAATGTGCTTTCATAATAGGTTTACACTTTACTGATTAGCTTTGAATGATCTTCTTGCTCTGCCTGCTGACTCGAGAACTGTCAGAGAAGGAATTGGCCGAGCTTCATGGTGAGCGAATGAGACTCCTCCTGAAGCAGGGGGGTTCCTGTGCTTTATTTATTCCTTTGGAGCACTCCTGACAGCCAGCCCGGGCTTTGATGCAGAGGGAAAGAGAAAGAAATAGGAAGTGATGGTGTTGTATTTCCCTTTTTTCCCCGGCCTGTTTTGTGGAGCTGACTTTACTGCCAATCCTCCTGTTCCCGGGGGCTCCCTGGGCAGCAGGGGACGGGAGATGAATGGAGAGAGAGGCTTTGCACTGAAACTCCCCAGAACAGGGAAAGCGTTCATTCGCGTCAGGCACTGCCCGTATCGCGTTTCACGCTCCGTCCACTCTGCTTTTGGTGGAGTCGGTGCCGAAGCTGCCAGGCAACCCATCAGTGCTGAGGCCTGGCCAACAGGACAGAGAGGGATGACACCTCAGCAGTGCCAACAGCAGCACCCCCTCTGCTCTGGTTCCGAGGAATTGTGGCTCCCAATCCATCCCGAGCCACGTTGCTTTCCAGTCCCATCTGGCTCGCCTCGACCTGCCAGCAGAGCTTTCCAAGGAGCGCAGGAGCATGGATTGCAGCCTCCATGCAATATGGCAGCAACTCATGGAACAGCTGATAGGAGAATTGCTTAAAAAGCAGGTTTGGTGCCATGAGCCACTCCAGCAGACAGTTGTCCACGAGCTCCAGCCTGAAGATCCTTGGAAAACAACCAGAGACATCACCAGCCCCTTGATCACAGGCCTCTTTCCGTATGCTGCCACGTTACTCTGGGAAAAAACATTCCCTTCTTCTCTGGCACTCCTGCAGGTGCATTCCTGCTCTAGGAACCTACCCAAAAAAATGACTTTTTGGTATTTGGCACTTGATACTCAGCACAGAGGGGAGTTACTGCCCACAAGAGCCATCTGTAGAAGGGTGAAGAACCATTCTCTTTTCACCTAATGCGGATTGTCATTCCCTGTTTTCCCTGTCACCCTTAAAGGATTGTCACGTGCTCACAAACCACTTGTACGTGGCATTCCACTTGGGAGCAAATGGTACCAGCCAGGAGCAGCTGTGAGCTTGTGGTAAAAATCAGGATAGGGCGATAAATAAGCGCTTGTCTGCTAATTCCACTGGATAAAGATGAGCTGAACTGGATTAGAAAGAGATCTGTATCTGCACCGTGTTTTCTCCGGTACTCATGCATTCACTGGAGTCAAATATATCTTCTCCTGCCCTCTTGTGCTTTGTGCAGTTTCCAAATTCTTTAGGGAATAGCACAAAACAAGCAGATTTTGCTTCTGAATCCCTCTGCAAGGTTGAGTCTCTTACCCAAATCTTCTGTTTTCCTCAGGAGAGTGAAGGCAAACTCTGAATTCTGGAAATGAAGCTCTGAAAGAGGATAGCACAGCCTTGGGTGTTTTTCCTCTGTCCAAATACTTGCGTCTTCTTACAAAAGCAAAGAAACACTATTTGAAGAGGCAATGTCTGGGGGTTTTTCTATCAGCAGTTTCAGCTCACTTTACTGCCAGAGCCAGTAATTCCAGGTCTTGCCAAGGCAGTAATCTCTGTATCCCAACAATCAGTGCTGGTGCAGAGAGCTCTCTGAGTGCCTTTCTCCCCTGCCACAAGGCCTTTCTGCAGGGACAGCTTCCATTCCACATCCTCCTTCCCGAACGCATCTGCTCCCAGATGCTGGAAGTTTCAAAATCCAGCAGGAAAACCCCAGCAAACCTTGTCCAGGACCCAGCATAAATATCCTGGCAGGCACAGCGTGCTGAGCTCCTCGCTGCAAGCAGCCGTGGCAGTGACTTAAAGTACATCTGTGGGAACTGAGATCCTGCCTTTGGGCTCCCGGCTGAGACGACCTCAAAGACTGATTAATTAACATAATTAGGAGCTGTAAACATTAATGGGTCATGTTCAAGCCTTTCCTAACACGTTCTTAAAAGCTTCCACTGAGTAGTTATCTGTTGACTAATTTTGGCAGGCATCTTTAGGGCTGGAGGGAGCAAGGGAACGGAATGCAAATGCACGGCTGGCTCACGGGAGGAGTGAACCAAAGCAAATAACCCACCGGGTTCCTTTAATGGGGGGAAAATAAGTTATCAGAAACAAGAGGGTTGTTTGTTTATGACGGGGCAGAGTGGAGCCAACAGCTCTGCAACCTGTTTTCCCATCGATTGGAATGAGCTAGCTAACTTGAAAGCCATTTAAAACAAAACAACGACAAAAAAAACCCTTCAGGCCTTTCTTGCTTTTAGGAGCACCACGCTGTCGCCTTTCCAAAAGTGTGAACCCCTCTAATTCCGAAGGAGGGACAGCTGTTCTGAAGTCCATCTGCAGTTAATCCACTTTACTGGGTGTCCATGGATTTACAGGAGGCAGGGGACACCTCTGGAAGCTTCTGTGCAGTGGCAGAAGTTGCCTCCTTCAGCGCGAGCTCGGAATTTACGAGCGCGCTGACATCAACGGGGGCGGCTCCGTGGCTTTGGGGGGCACCGGCCGGAAGCCCCTGGATTCACCCACTTCCCGTGCGCAGATAAATCTCGGTGGCAGGTATTTGAAGCCAGTGTAACCCTGGTGTCACACTTCCAGAGAGGCATCGATAAGATCACCCGTTCTGCTTTCTAAATCACCACCGACTCCGAGATGCGTTGCCGTTCCAGTTTGACGCCTCGATTTATGCTTGCCACCTCTACCCGGTGATTGAAAACACGTGCAAAGGGCTCTTGGCAATCCTGGATTCTGCTCCTTCAACTACCCAGATTTCCGAGGAATGAAAAGACGGTTCTTAGAGCAGCACAGGTGCAAATCGAGCTCCCCAAGGGGTTTTCAACATAACGAGTCATCCTCATGAGCTCTTATTTAATCACCAATGCTGCACATAAGCACATCTTCACCGCCCTTCCAACCACTGTGATACCCTTCCACATCGACACTCAGATAGCTCGAATCACAAAATCACTGGGGATTTTCCCGAACTGATCTCTCCTTTCCCTAAGCGTTTTTGCTTACACCGAAAAGAGGGTCAGGTCCTGATGTTATTTAATCATCCTCATTCTAAACGGACTCCCCATTGACTTCCAGGAGGATTTACAGGAAGCACGTTGGTTTTGAGCCTTTTTCAAGGGTGTTACAGCCAGGCAGAATCACAAAGTCCTGTTTCCTGAGCAGTTCACCAATGCAAAATCAGGGAAAAAAAAACATTTCAGTGCCCGGGCACTTGGTGCGTTCTGCCTGCGATGAGTTTTTTCCTCAGCATCTTTTGCAGGAATGCTCAGAACTTCAAGCATTTGTGAAGCTCATCTTCACCTCTCCACCAGGCACGATTTGTGCTGCACATCTCTTGCCACACTTGCGTATAAATTACGCAGAAGCAACATGAAAAGCTCGTTCAGATCCCAACAGCCACACACATCGGCAAAGCCGCAACGAGCACGGTTCTGCCGCAGACCAGGCTCTCCTCCTCCATTTTTCTCCTCAACCTGCTGCTTCCAAATCACTTTGTCCCAAAAGGTTTAACCTTTTCCCCACCCCATTCCTGCCCCAGTTTCTGTCTCTGTAGTTTTCAGCTGTAGACCAAAGCAAGATTGTCCTTGGCCTACGGGTTTCTGCAGATAGCGGAGACATTTCTGTTCCAAAAGGCACAATGACCAAAGAGAAAGGCAAAACTCCTTGTTCTAAATCCTGTGAGCAAAAGGACGGGTGCAATCAGACATTTTCATCTAATTAGCATAATTATTGTGCCGTTAACTATATTGATCCATTCTTACAGATCTGCCCATCCCAATCACCGCTCTGTAGGATAATTCCAGGCTTCCCACGTTTTGATTTGGAGTGCTACAGAAGCAAAACTGACCATTACAACAAACTGAGGTTAGATTCCCTTTTCTACCTTCTTCAAATTGCTGCCAGTGACCCACAGATACCCACAGTCCATTGACCTTGAGGCTAAGCCTCCTGCTTAGAATTAAAGCTCCTAAAAATATTCACTCCTTTATACACCTGAAAGTCTGGAATCAGCTAAAGTAAATAGCATTAGTCTGAGCTGGCCCATTTGCACACGGGGGAAAAAAAAAAAAATTCTGGCAACTAATTAGTTCATTTTCCTAAAGCACTTCATACTCATCTCCATAATACTTAGGAATTAAAAGTCTGAAAATGCAAACCTAATGCAGCAAACCCCCCCACTGAGATTCCCAAGGACACTTCCCAAACATTAGGTTTATTTGTTGTCATAGATACTCACACAGACACAAACATCAGTGGCACCCAGGGACTCACACTTGCCAGCAGCTTGTTATAATACAGCTCTACATGTTTGAAAGGCAGGATTGGGTATTTTTTTTTTTTTTTTTTTTTTTTGGAAAATCCTNTTTTTTTTTTTTTTCTGGAAAATCCTGCAGGCTGTGCCCATTCAGTGGGTGTGTTGAGTTGCTGTCCTCCTCTATTCCTTTCTCAAGCGCAGTCCTAACGCAGCAGGCTGGGTTTCTGAAGGCAGGAACAGAGCAGTGGGGCGTGTTTAAAACTGCTAACTGGGGCCTGATGTTCACCTCGGAGCTGGTTTCTCTTCCAGGAATCCAGCTAGAAACCTACTAGGCTGGGCCCAGGGGAGCCTGCTCTGCCGTCTGATCTGTTCCTGCTTTAACCAGCAGAGCGTGGGCCTAATCAATGAGGAAAAAAAAGACGGGAATGAATCCCGAGGGGAAGGGGAAGAGACCCAGCCCAGCTATTATTTGACTCCACTGTGATAAGGAGAGGTGTCTTCTCCAGCAAGTTAATACAGAGCAGGAGGAAGAACCAATTTTCCCCACTTCTCCATTTCCAACAAGAAAAGCGCGTGAAGATCTGCTGGGAAACGAGAAACGGGCAAAGAAGAAAGAACCAGGAGTCCCACTGGTGCCTGGTAGAAGCACTGAAGAGCCAGTGGCTGCCAGAGGAGAGGTGTTTAATGGATATTCTGGGAAGAGAAAGACTGAGGAAAAGCTTAGAACTAGGAAGAATCAAAATGAACACGAAGCACAGAGCAGTGGCTCCCAAGCTACAGCCCTTGCTCCACAGAAGGATCTCTTTGGAGAAGCAAGCAGAGGAGGTGGAAAAGGCATTTAGAGGAGGTGGAAAAGGCATTTTCAGCCCTGGTTCTGTAGAACGCAAAGAAGAAAGCAGGCAAGTGGGGTAAAAAGGAACCGTGGCATGGACTGACACGAGCAGAGCAAAGGGAGAGCAGAAACAGTCATGAGGAGCTGGAGAGGCAGAATCAGAGGAGGAGGGATGAAAGAGGCATAAAACTGGGAAAAAACCCCTATGAGCTACCATTTTGAAAAACAGGCACGGTTAGGACCAAAGGCCGACAGAAAATATGAAGTGTTTCCAAGGCAAAGACAAAAGAGCAGCTCCCAAATGTCCATGCTAAGAAGTTCAGGTGAATATACAAAAAAAAAAAAAAAAAAAGGCTCAATTGCCAAGAGGCCAGATTTGAATATGGAGAAGATGGTGTGCAAGTTATGGCTGTGGATGACAGCCTGTTATCCTTTCTCCCAAGAGAAGAGGGATCCATTCAGTTCTGAAATGCAGTTGTTTCCCTGTTTTCCATGGCAGTGGGATATTCCCAGTCTGCACCCTGGGGACCATGGCAGTGGAATGTGTGATGGAATATGAGGCTGATTCGGGGCACTGTGGCTGCAGTGTGCCAACAGGATTATTTAACAGGCCGCTGCCACGTTCCTGAAGTGCTGCATTCCAAGTGAATTCCCCACCCAGGAAGTCTGCATCATCTAACACAAAAAATTCCAGGCTTGCACTGCAAATCGGATGAGGAGGAGCTGAGGGGGGAGAAGGACACAGGCAGCAGGAGCAGGTTATCCCAAAAAACCTCAAGCTCTCCATGGTGGAGTAGCTGGAACAGGCTCTAGGTGACAGCAGAACACTGACTGCAATCCCAGGGCTGGGAAACAGGTCAAGGACACATGAGACAAAGCTTTTTAAAATTTTTTTTAAAATTTGAGTTGATTATTTCTTCTGCGAGCACCAGGCTGCTCCTTTGTCAGGTGGGCAGGCGAGCACCTAGGGAAGCTCTTCCCAGGGCAAAATTCTGCTCTGTCCAAATCCCCCACCCAGACTGAATCTCCACTCAAAGCTGGAAAGGTTTGATGACATTATTTCTGTGGGCAGAGCAAGAACTTGCCTGAAACCTGAGTCGCATCCATTCCTTGCAGAACCAATGTGTTTCAGTTTTACTGGGAATTTCAGCGTGGGGGAGATTAGCCAGACTCCATTCAAGCAGGTTGTTTTTATTATCCAGGTCAGAGTCCAGGGCTTTTAAGTCATGCTGCATTTCAGTCCTGTACAGAGAAAACAGAAATTCTAATTATTTATAGTAATTTACTCTAAAAACACCCAGCTATTACGGTTTGTGTGCTGTGTCAGGCAGACTTAGGATCATCCTAGGCTGAATAAAAGACATTTCACAGCCTATAAGGGAGGTTACCGGGTCTTCTTAGGCTCTACTTGTACAAAATCACCGTATCAACAGTAATAGTAACTGTAGCAGTAAGATCTTGTGCCAAATGCAAACTTGTT
Source organism: Dasyornis broadbenti (assembly GCA_013397935.1). Classification (NCBI taxonomy): domain Eukaryota; kingdom Metazoa; phylum Chordata; class Aves; order Passeriformes; family Dasyornithidae; genus Dasyornis; species Dasyornis broadbenti. The sequence goes on along the minus strand of VZRN01001791.1, from coordinate 517,888 downwards.
TGATTTTCCCCATCCCTGGCAGTGCCCAAGGCCAGGCTGGTCAGGGCTTGGAGCAGCCTGGGACAGTGGAAGGTGTCCCTGCCCAGGGCCATGACTTTAAGGTCCCTCCAATCCAAACCACCCTGTGATTCCATGATTTAAGCAAGGGGTGTAGAACCATAAGAGAGCTGGTTCAGTGTTTACTGAGACATTTCTTGAATAGCAGGAAACTGCCTGGCCCTGAAATCTGTTCAAATACTCCCCCGTCTCTTCTCAGAGCCCCTCACTGACTCAGTAATCCTTTGGTGGCTCGGAAGGGAAGTTTACTCTCTTGCTTCGTGTTCTCCATCACACAGGGGAAACAGCTCTTCCCAGATTTATTTTTTTTTTTCTGGAAAGCCTCTCTAATCCAGCCACCAATCCTGAAGATGCTGGTTTGAAGCACGGCTGGAAGTTAAAGGCTGCGCTCTGTGTAGCTGCAGGAATCCTCAAAGTATTCCAAGTCAAAACACAATTGCTCCAAGGAAGCGAATTCCAGAGCTGGGGTTGTGCCGTGGGCTTGCGTCTGCTGCCCATCACAGGCTCAGCTCTCAGAGGGGATAACTCTATGCCCAGAATATCCTTGCACCTTCATCCCCTCCTGAGAAATCCCATCTAACACACGGGTTTGTTCCTGTGTGTTGCAAGGCTGGCTGTTGTGGGAGGCCTGGGAACGGGCGGGAGCGAAGATGGGAGCGGCCGATTGCAGCCTCTCCCCCGTGTGTGCCTGGATTCCCTTCCTGTCCCAGCCTAATCTTCCCATCCTTTGCCTGAGGCAGCTCTGCTATCCTGCGCCGAGGCCATTCCAGACAACTGATCCTCTGGAGAGCCCTGGGAAGCGGCACAGTCACATCTCCAGGCCTGAAAAACAACACAAAAAGCCCTACGAGTGAGCAAAGCTGCCCTGCAGGGCTCACCTCCAGCCTGCACTTCCCACCCCACCACTCCTGTTCCACCACTTTGGAGAAATTCCCTGTGTTTGGGCTCCCTGCGTCTTCCAAGAGCAGGCTCCAGCTCCAAATTCCCAGAGAATATCTCCTCTATCCCTGGTTCTCCAGCCTTTTTGCCATGTTGCCTCTGCAGCACCAACCCCGTCTACCAAAGAAATTATTCAAAAGCACATTATTAAGCCATCATTTACATTACCAATAATTAAAAAGCTGTACTTTGTGCTTTTTTTTTATTAAATCTGAGTGTATCCCACTGGAAGATCCAGTCATTTGGAGAGGCAGTGGCAGAGTTATACAAAAAGTGCTGAACTCTATCAGTCTGCACAATTCCAGCCAATTTCAGGAGGCTACCCCAGAGCCACACCAAACAGGTACAGGGCTAGAGCACTCCAATTTTTCTCTCCCAAACCCAAAAAGGTGAGAGTTGAGGATCTTGGCATCTCCAGGCATCACAGTGTGTTTCTTGGACTGCAGACATGACTGAGGTTTTGAGCTAAAACTCCTGATAAATGGCTGCTCTTAATACCATGCCTGGCTTAGAGCTGAGCTCATCTGGAATGCTTCTCCCTGTCTTTTCCCACACTTTTTAAACGCCAAAGTGGAGGTTCTAAATTATTTTTCTTTCTAGTGAGCTCTTTGGTTATTAGCATTGACCAGGAGCCTAAACATCTCTAATTTTACAGATGGATTCTGCAACATTCTCACTTTTTCCCTGGTTTCACACTCTGCGTACACCTGAAGGGGATTTATTCCAGTAAGGCTGCACAAGCCAATTGGGGTGAACATGGAAAAATCAAGCACTGTGACTGCTTTCATCTGCATGAAATTGCCTCAGATTTATCATTAAGTAGTTCATTTATGCTTTCACACAAACCACAGAGAAGCAGATCTCTTGATGAAGTGGACAAGAAGCTGTCCCTGAGCCATGAATGTGCCCTGGGGCACAGGAAGGCCGATGGGATCCTGGGGTGCATCAGGAAGAGCATTCCCAGCAGGACAGGGGTGATCCTGCCCCTGGAAGAGCATTTCCAGCAGGACAGGGGCTGATGCTGCCCCTCTGCTCTGTCCAGCCCTGGGTTCCCTGGGACAAGAAGCTCCTGGAGCAGGTCCTACAGAGCCTGCAGAGGTGGTGAAGGGACTGGAGCATCTCTGATGAAGAAAGGCTGAGGGAGCTGGGGCTATTCAGCCTCAAGAAGAGAAGGGACCTCATTAAAGTGTATAAATATAAAAAAAATGGGTGCCAGAGGATGGATCCAGGTTCTGCTCCACGGGACCCAGCAATGGGACATGAGGAACAGGCAGAAATCAATGGCCAGAAGTTCCACCTGGACATGAGGCAGAACTTCTTCCCTGTGTAGTGACCGAGCAGTGAACAGTGACCAGAGGGAGTGTGGAGCCCCCGCACTGGGGATATTCCAGAGCTGTCTGGGCACAATCCTGTGCCATGTGCTCTGGGGTGACCCTGCTGCAGAAGGGAAGCCGGACCAGATGACCGTCTGTGGTCTCTTCCAGCCTGACCCGTTTGGGATTCTGAGCAGCGAAAGAGAAAGCAGAAGTGTTTGGTTACATTCTTTAAAACTTCAGAATGTGCCATTTTCAGCTTCTCCTTCCCCACGGATGTTTTCCCTCTGTGCTTTTCAAGGCAGTTCAGTCTTAGCTGCAAACCGTGATTCCAGTCACAAATGGATTATCAGGCTGCTCTCTCAAGCAGTGACACGATGCCTGCTGCAGCTGCTCACACACTGTCCTCTACAAGCTCCTGAAGTGAAATCACGGGCAGGCAGCAGCTCAGGGGCGCAGCGCTCCGTGAGTGGGACAGCCATGACACAGGGCTGAGGAGCATTTTAACTCAATGAGGTAAAAAAATGAGTTATGCCAGCCTGGGCTGTGTTTCTGCACCGATTCCACGGGTGTAAGGCAGAGGCAGAGCTACTGAAACGTGTCTGGTGCCACCTCGCATCCACCCATCTTCGTGATGCCATCAGTTACAAACCCCGTGAAAATCACAGCGTTTACCCGCAGCCTGGGTTGTTTAACCACCACATTAATCCTCCATGCTGAGCTGTCTTTTGGTGGATCAAAGCACAGAGCTTCTCTGCTCATTCCAGCCTCTTCATCCCCAATTTTCCTGACAGGTACAAAGGGCGGCCATGCCGCACAGCACACGCAGGGAGGCTGCCGTGTGCCGAGAGCGCGGAATTTCGTGTGCAGGCACACAGCTCTCCGTCCAGCATGAGAGCAACAGGTTCAGGGAGAGCCCAGCCCTTCCAGGGAGCTCTTAATACCCCTGAAGTACCTCAGCCACCTTCCACAGTCAGGTGGTGGCAGAAGAAGTGCAGCAGATGTAAAAGCATTTCGGAACAAGGAGGAAGGCAAAGTCCTGGGAGAGCCCACACAGGGCTGGGGTGCAAGGGATGCGTTTCCAGGTGGGTGACCCACCTAGGACACCATTGCTGAGCCCTCTCCAGAGCCTTATCTTCAGTTTTAAACGATGGGCCGTGGCAAAGCAGTGCAAAGCAGCCAGGTTAGAGCCTTCTTCCCCTCCTGCAGAGATGCATTTTAGTCCACCTTGACTTCTAAGAAGCAAAAACAATCGCTCAAATTTCTCATAAACAAATCCCATAAGACAAAATGCTCTCTCATACTCCATTTCACTCCAGATCCCAAAGAAACTTGTGATGTTGGAGGGCAAGTTATTTCTTTTGGCTGGCCTTGCTAGAAAAAATGGCATGCTTTATTTTCCTCTTTACAGGATTCATATTGTGTTAATAAAGTACTGTTGATTCCCTCTGGCTGACTCTGCAGGAAAACTATTCTCACAAAGCTTCTAGTCTGGGTTAAAGTAATCTTGCTTAAAACTGCCCATAATTGCTTCAGTCTCTTAAGTTGAATGCTGAGCACTGGAGATTCTGCCAAATTTGAGTCAGGCTTGGGCGTTCTACGCTGGCAGGAGGGGCTGACCAAAGGTAAGGAATTCAGTAAACGCTGGGGGAATTTGACCTGGCGTTTCTCTGAGCCAGCTTCTGTATTTTTGACCTTGCTCTGGAGAGAATGCAACGATAGGAGAAAATCAAACCAGATGAGAGTTTAATGGGAGCTCCAGAGCGCTCGTTACTGCAGCAGCCAAGGCCCCCAGACCCGGAGCAGTCCCTGAGGGCAGCTCTGCCTCCCTGCTCACCCTGCTCTCCTCGCTGCTGGCTCGACAGCATTCCTAGAAAGGCTGGAGACAGGCAGCAGGAAGCTGGAAACAAGCCTGGGGAACGAGGGGGAGCAGCCCCTCATCCTTGGAGACAGCTCCTCAGGGAATACAGCTCCGGTAAACGCAAGATGGTCAACAGCTCCGAAAGAGAAGCGCACGCACTCGAGGAACTTCAGAGCTAAAAAAGCGAGCACAGGGGCACTGTTGGATGTCAGCTTTTCCTCCGGGGCAGGGATGGGACACCCAGGTGTCCTTGGTTCCACCGGAGATGCTTTCGGTGTTGCTGCTCACCTCACACCAAGGCTGTTCTGAACTGCGGGAGTCAAGCCAAAAAACCCTAAATGACCTTCCCGGGATCTGCTTTCCAGCCCCTTTAATCTTCTTCTCATTTCCATGCCATGGCGGGGACGTTTAATGTCCTCCAGGTTGGTCTAAGCTTTCAGCACAGCTTAGTTGGCATCAGCTCTTGCAAAGCAGTTCAGTTTTATCAGTGAGGATGTGATTTCTGCCAGTCCTCAGTTAATTCAAATTTCAGCTCTGAGAAAACTTGGGGCAACATTTTTGGACTGTGTGGAGGAACATGGGCAATCAGAGCAGCAGAACATTTTACGAGTGTCAACATTACAAAATTTTTCTTCTCATTGTAGTAGCTTTTCCTTTCACTTAAGCTAATATTGGAAGAACAAGTCTTTTTGGTTTTCCTTGGCATTATTCATGCCCAAACTGCCTTTTATTTCCATTCAAAAACCTAGGAGTAATTTGCAGTGGAAAAAAAACCTAGGAGTAATTTGCAGTGCAAAAACAATTTGCAATTATTTCAAGGAGAAAAAGCTATTGCTATTTTAAACCAGGAATGATGTGTCAGAATTTGGAAGGTAAAAAAAAAAAAAAAAAAAAAATTAAAAATCCTTTTCCCCCGTGGTTTTTACAGCAGGAATCAGGATAACCAGGAGTCCTGGCAGAGAAAGCTCATGCCCCAGTCTCTCTCTGAAGGGGAACAGAGATTCCCATTTTTCCATTACACTAATCACCTACTGCTATCCCTAAAAGAGCAGAAGGATCCTTGAAGAGGTAATAACTTTATGACAAAGCAGAACAGCCTCTTTCCCTGTAAGAGCTCAAGCAGCTTATGAACGACTGCACTGGGTCAGCCAAAGGTCTACCTTGCCTGGCCAGTAACACCACATGTAATAAAACTATCAGGGAGAATTACCACATTCCTCATTTGGGTCTGTCCCCTCCAACAACTGTTCCCAGCTATTATTTGGCTTTGAAGTTCCCTTCTCCCGTTTCAGATCTGAGGCAGGCGTTGGGGACCCAAAGGACCATTCCAATTACGACAGTTACTAGAATAAAGGATATCACCTTTCCCCACAAACTTTGCATCCTCATTCCTCCATGGGAATGCTTTTCCCTGCACATTGTTGGCCTCACAACACTTGATCTCCAATTTTCAAAGCCGAATATTTATCCACAACAATAAAGTTTCTGATCCTCCAATTACCCTCCACTGAAATACTTCCATGCATAACAACCGCATGTACAAGCAAACGCTGGGAGGATGGGGACCTGAGATAAAACATCAGCTGTAATGTGTCTGTGTCCAAACTCATTAAAGATGATAAGAAGCCCACGGAAATCAGTCTTGCTTTATAAGTAATTCTGTGTTTGCCCAGGTTATTTTTCCTGGAAGTGATTTTCAAAGAGCTAAAGAAAGCACACACAGAAAAGGGGGGAAAAAAAAACCCACCGCAGCAGAGACACCTAAAATAAACCAGCACTGCTGTTCAAGCAGCCTGAGAGAATCCATATCAGGTGGGATTGCAGGAACAGGCAAGAACTACAAAACTAACAAGAGTTTTATTTCTTTAAAGAGCTCCCGCCTCTTTGTTTGTGTCCCTTTCCTGCACAGAACCCTCCTCTGTCCCCCCACCATCATTCATGCCTCCTCTTCTGCACACAGCCCACATCCTTTCTTCCCCTGAGAAGAGTTAAACACTCTCGTTCCTCCAAAGAACAATTTATTTTTCCTGACAAGGCCTTTTATGCAATTAGCTAGAGAAGCCGTAGCCAAAAAGAAAGAATAACACATGTAAAACCACGCCAGAGAGCAGAGTAGGTAGGAACTTGTTGAGTCTATTACCAGACAAAATGTTTAAATCAATGGTTCGTTCTCATAAATCAAAAGCCATATTTAGCCCTAACTATAACCATCCCTGAGCAATGTGGAATAGAGAGAAAACACTTTTAAAAAAATTTTGAAGCTCCTGAAAGGAGGAAGCAGCAGATGAGACAAGCACTATGTGGGGTCATCTCCCAGACAAAAAATTTATTTTACAGGTGAGAATGGAGGTGCCACAGCATTCAGGGCTGAGCAGAGCCTGCCAATCAACACCGACCGGTCCCAGTCTGGTGGTGATTTGGAGACATTAGAGAACCATTTGAACCTAGCTACAGCTCGGACATTAACGTGGGGTTTGTGCCGTAACAAATATTGAGCCCAGAAGAGCCAGAACTCTTTGCTACAGATCAGAGACAAAAGGATTTGCACTGCAGCCCATAAAAGATCATTCTTTTTCAATTACACTTGTCAGGTCTGAGTTATTATAAGAGGAATGGGTTTGGAGCAGTAACAGTGAACCAGAAGACATAATGTAATTTGAGAGCCAGCACAAAAACCTCATCACAGCCTTTTCTTTTTCAGCTGGCAGTGCAAGACTGTATCTTTTCACCCCTCCATCCTTGTTCATCCCCTTTCCCTTCCACTTGAGCTGCTTTGATTCAGATTTAGGGCCCCCATTCATCCCAATTAGATGGATTTTCTGTAAAGCTGTTCTCCGAACCCATGCTCTGCTTCCGTTGACAGGATTTCACCGCCTTCCGGAAAAGCAATGGATTTCTCACATACCACAATTTCTAAAGATCCCTTCTCCAACAGCATCCTCCTCAGCACAGACACCTTCAGCAGCTGTGTTACAGCAGTGCCTCTGACCCCAAGAAGGATCTTTTTGCCTGCTGTGACCTCCAGCACTTCCCAATTTTCATTTGCAGCGGTGCAAGCACAGCTCTAAACACAGGTTGCTGTTCAGTGCCTGGGAACACACAACCAGGAGCAGGTCACCCACAGGACCCATCCCCAGCTCTCTGCCTGCGGCGTTTGGGGTCCTGAGGCTGCTGCTGGGCTTTGTCTCACAGGGAGAAGGTTTCTTCCTAGCCCTGTCCTTCCATCTCACCTGATTTACTTCTGTTCAGCCACTGTGTCCAGTCCCACCAAGCTTGATTTTACAAACTTCATCTGTTCCTTCAGGCAATTGGTTTTACTAGAACTGCATCCTCCGTAAGAAACCCAGGACAATTTGCTGCTGCTTTTCCTTGCAGTCCTTAACACGCTGTCAACATTCCCACTGAAGCAATCACACTGAAAACAAGAGTTGCTTCTTCCAGTTCTGGCATTTACACGTTTTTACGAGACGCTGGAAAAGTACAGTCGGACGTTATTTTCCCCCCTGCAAATGCTGAGACAGTAATAAGTAACAGATTCCCAGAGTTCTGACTGGGATCTAGGTGTTTCTGACATGTACCACATCTTTCAAATATATTACACACTCTAATGCTCCTGTTATCAAGAGCTTAAGCTTTTTACGTTCTGCTCTCCCCATCAGCAGTGGAACCAGGGAGGATTCCCACCACAAAGCTCCCCCTCCACACTTCCAGCAAAACAAGGCAGCCTGCTGGGGGCTCCAGTTGGGAGCAGCTTCTTGCATCATCTGGATTCATTTTCTTACGCTGTTATTGCCTCTAATCATCAATACTTCAGTGTTTCGAGGAAGTTTCAAAAGGGGAGGAGGGTGAAAGATTATTTGAACAAATATTATCATGAAGCGAGCTCAAAATCACAAGGTTTGGGACCTCCTCCTAATTCAAGGGACTCATGGGACATGCCTGGTGGGACCCTGTTGAGCCACAGAAGATGTGTGGTTTATCTGATGGCACAAAGATAGAGGAATTTAAAATTACAGAGTGGTTTGGGTTAGAAAGGACTTTGAAAATGGTTTAGTCCCACCCCACACCTTCCACTATCCCAGGCTGCTGCAAGCCCCGTCCAACCTGACCTGGGACACTTCCAGGGATGGGCCAGCCACAGCTTCTCTGGCTGCTGCTCATTTTATCCTGGTGCTTCCAACTGCAAACCAAAGAATTCAGGTCCACTTGAATCCAAATCAGCGTCTTAAGACGAATACATGAGACAGCCCATTGTGACGGCTCTGAGCAGAACACTGCCAGAAAGCGAAGGGGGAATGAAAATTGAGATTCATTACATTTAAAGTGGACTTTTGACCAGGAAGATGAATGGCTGCATTTTTCTGGGCAGATTTAGAGGCCCAATGAGTCCCTGGTTTAACCTCTGAACTCGCAGGGTTTCATAAAGGGAGGAATTTGCCTATCGGGGTCACGCACGTGAATTCCCAGGCTTTGCAGGATTGAAGTTGTGGTCATTTCGACCAAGAACAGCAAGAGGGAAACCCACAAGAGGGTGGGCAGGGAAATAAGGGAAATAAGATTTAAGAACACTGCTTCCAGATCATCAGACAGCAGTGGATACGCTCAAGAAAAAAGCAGATGCCCTGGAAGAATTAGAACATCAAAACATGTGGCACTGATCACAGAAAATCACATCCTGCATTTTCCTCAACCAGAAAGCCCAGATATCCCAGCTTTGTAAATACCTGATTCTCTTTCCATGAAAAGATGGGCGTTGTCTTCTCCTCACCTCATTTTTTGACATAAGCACCTGCTGGAGCTGCTGCAAAAAAAAAGTGAGAGGAGCCACATCGCCCCAAACAGCTGCACCAGCTGAGAGCAGAATCCCACAGAAAATACGGATTACACACTAGAACCCCCTTCCCAGATTCAGAATATCCTAGAATTTCTAGAGCACTCAGATCTGCTCATCATACATACCCAAAGGCAAACGTCACAGAACGGTTTGGGTTGGAAGGGACCTTAAAAATAATCGAATTCCAGCCCCCTGCCATCTCCGAGAGCTGTAAATGATTTAAAAGTGAAACAGTGAGTACAAATATCAAATGTGACGTTAATAAATATTTGAAGCTGGCCCTGATATCGTGTTCAGTGGGCTCCCAGCTGATTCTTCACCCTCAGTGCACTTACCTTTCCTTCCTCCCAGCTGGCACTGAAGCAGCAACAGCTTCAATGACAGATTTTGAGAAATTTGTTACTGTAAACCAGACTTGGAGCAGCATTGAAGGCTGCACTGAACCTAAAACTGAGCTATTTTCTGGCTGTCTGTAAGAAATGGAACACGAGCGAACATTAAATAATAGATTATGCAGGTTTTTGAGGCCAAAATCCCATTCTTAATGGATTTTTAAGAAGCACGCTAACAATGACCGCCCTTTGTCGATGCGGGCTGGTTTCTGGGAATGCAGCGACCAAGGATTTGCATCTGTTTGCACAGAGAACTTGTAATTGTTGAACAAGTCAGAGCTCCCAAGCGCAGATGAATGTTTGTTGATTCTTTCCTCGCTGGTGCTGCTTTAATACCAGCAAGAGCTCCCAACCCTGCACATGGTGCTGCAGAAACAGAACAGATGCTCTGTTCCAAGGAGCTCAGCTTAAAACTGAGCCTGCAGCTTAACGGCAGCCCAGCAAAGTCCCTTAAGGTACCAGTTGTTTTGAAAAAAAATGAAAGTAATTTTTAGGAATCGTGTTGACCTTCCTGAGCTCTTCTCTTCTCCTTAATTTCATTTAGAGGAAACATTACTGTGCTGTTTGAAAGTAGCACGAGGGCTTTTCTGCACTGTCAGACTTTTCTTTGGAACAGAAAAACCTTCCTGACATTACCAAGCAAACAGAAAATCTTACGGATAATATTCCAAAAAGCAACCAAAAGGGAAAGAAGTTGAAGGGTCTCATCAGTGTAAATGGCCTCTGGACTGAAGTTATTATCTGGGTCTTTTAATCTCTTTCTGAAAGGTCTGCAAGCTCCCTGTGTTATCCATGCCATCCATGAAACCTTCCCACAAAGCCCCTCATTGCCCCTTCACAGCTTCTCCTCACTGTCCAGTTGTGCAAGTCCACTGGGAATGGACGAGTGGCAATCCTCACGTGGAAATACAACCTGGAACCTACAGATTAAAACCTGATTTAAGTAAAATAACTCTTCTCTAAAAAAAAAGCTGGAAGTTAAAAGCAGGGAGTTGGGCTATGAACATAAAATCAGAGAATCCCAGAATGGTTTGGGTTGGAAGGGACCTTAAAGCCCATCCAGTGCCACCTCTGCCATGGGCAGGGACACCTCCCACTGTCCCAGGCTGCTCCAAGCCCTGTCCAGCCTGGACTGGGACACTGCCAGGGATAAACACTTCAAACACTTCAGTCTCTCAGCTGTGCAGTGCTAAGGATCTGCAGCTTCTGGTGGGCCACGGGATGAAGACAAGGATTGGTAACTGCCTTAATTAATTTACAAGACAAAAATCCACTGCTGTAAGAAGCTTCCCCACTTTCTATCGTCTTTATCTTTATTTTAATTCCTTTTCCACTTCTGTTTCTCCCACAGGCATATCACGGGCAGGTTTCCTGACTATCCCCCTGAGGCGGCAGGCGGTTCCAAGGCCATCTTTGTTGAAAAACATCCACAGCAGGTACTGTCCCTCCTTAAATGAAAAAAAATCCGTGAGCTTGGAGAAGGAATTGCCACAAAACATGTCTGTTTATTTAAGTAGCAATTTTTCCTAACAGCGCCCCTAGTTCTCCAAGAACCTTACGGTTAAAAGCTTTCTGTTGCAAGTGAAAGGATGGAGGTTTTTCCACGGTGTTTTTTTATTCTCAGGTACCAAAACCTGTTTCCCTGTGCAGCCACTTAATCACGACTGAAGGTGCTCAGGTGAATGGACAAGAAGAAGAGAAGAGTTTCTTACTCAGGCAGGCCTCAACCTTGATTTACTGCCAAGGCTCATTAAGCAAATTTAACATCCCAGTGAAGGAAGTATCCTAGTTTATCTTATGTGGTGTTGCCAACTCCGTTGTTTTTCCTGGTAAATCCCTCTCCTGATTTCTCTGGCTAATGGCAGGGGCTGATAATCTCTTCCTCTGATCATCTGGGTGTCATGCAGGGAAAGTGATTAAGGCCAGCTGAAGGCAGTGGTCAGCACTTGGAGCCATTTCCAGCCATCCCGATGATCCAAGCAGGATAATGAGTCTGTTGGGGGAAAACAGGAAACTCTGCACACAGGAGCAGGGTTTGGCCCCTGAGTGAACCAGTGGGGTGGGCTAGCAAAACTGAGAGGTCAAAACCTGAATTCTGTGGTCCTTAAAGCTCCTCTGCTAAGTTGTTTTTTTGTTTTTGTTTTTGCATGATTTTTCTTCAACTGGTGCTCTAACACAGGAAGGATAAAAGAGGATTTTTATAGAATTTTTACGGAATTACAGAATGGTTTGGGTTAGAAAGGACCTAAAAATCAGCTCATCGCAACCACCCTGACACCTTCCACTAGCCCAGCTTGCTCAGAGCCCCGTCCAGCCTGGTCTTGGATGCTTCCAGGGATGGGGAATTTTGGATTCAATCCCCCCAGGGAGGAGCCTGGGGCGCACAGCAGTCTCTGTGTGGTTTGGGGGGATGTAAAGACAGGCACAGAGCCCAGCACAGAGCCCAGCACCAACCATCAGCAACTCTGCTAAAAAAGCAGGGAAATGCTGCAAACAGCTCCTTGTGCCCCACTAAAACTGCTTTTGGGGCCTGCTCCTGGTTTTAGCCAAGCTCAGAGGCTGCTCAGGTCAGCCCTGCTGGGCCCTCTGCCGTTCAGGCACACGGAGAGAATGAAAGGCTCGGGTTAAGTTTTCAGCCTTTAAAGCAGGAGCAGAAACACGTGCCAGCGTTAAGAAGGCTTTTTTGGCTGCTGGGAGCAGCCAGGAGCCACCGAGCAAGTGGGGCTTATGGCTGGAGAAAGGTTTGGGGAATGGGATGCTAATTAATGGGATGCTAATTAGACCTGCTACCATCAAGGATAAACACAGCTCAGGAAGAAAACACTACAAGGAATTATTCTGAGCAACGCTGGGTATGGGGGTAGAACCTGGACAAATGGATTTAACCTTCCTGTCCTGCTCCCAGCTTTCGATTCCCACCTTCAGCTGTTTTGTTGCCTTTCCTGAGCATCTGCTTTTTCTTTGCATGGAAAAAATGGAAGCCAAAAGTCTGGAGAGATTTTACTGCTTGTCTTTCCTGCACCCTGGAAAAAAAAAAAAAAAAAAACCAAAACCCTTCATCTATTTTCCTAACACATTTTCACTAGCAATTATCTGATTTTCACCAATTTTGGTGCCTGGTTTTTTCTCCCTTTCCAGCCAGCAAAATGTGTGTCACAGCCTGAAGAGATCTCCAGAGTGCAGTTGGCCAGAAAAAGTTCAGAGCGATGATGATTCTACCTGAATGTCAGACAAGTAAAACCCTTTTTGTTCCACTGAGTCAGCTGCATATTAAAAATCCCTGAGGCCACTGGGGTTTGTTCCACTCTGCTCTACTGGGCAACATAGGAAAGGAAATCCTGGCCCCGTTGAAGCTGATGGGAGTTTTGTCCTTGGCTCCAGGGAGGACAGGAGTTCACCTCTTGTCTGTGTGAGCTCCTGTGCAGGGGTTGGTTACTCCCAAGTTAAACCCCATGAAAAATCAAGACCGAACTGTATTTAAAAAGGGAGCATTTTATAAGACTTCGGTAAAGACACTTTGGGGAAAATAAAATACAAATGAATCACTTCACGAACCATTGCTGCATTACTATACATTCTATATTTCTCGATCCTTTGACAACTCTGACCTTACTTGACTTTGGAGCGGAGCTGGCCTTCTGCACAAACTGCTTCCGCGACATTTTACAAATACCTTTCCAGAAGATGTGCCAAAGACATCCCAATTCAGAGGATTGGTGCTGCTGCAGTCAGAAAAATCAGTGCTGGCCCTTGAGTGAAAAGAAGCTTTTCTCTACTTTACTTACTCTTCAAGAGAAATTTAACATTCCAGGGCATTGGTGTAATCTCCCTGCATCTGTTCCAGATTTCTACCCCTCGTGGTTTTTTATGTCTTGCTCCACAGATAATCATCAGATGTGACAATTTTTAGCTTTGCCCTTATCCTGCTGCCAACAAAATTACGATCTTTTCCTGTAGTTCATTAAGTCTCATCACCATGAAAATAAGCCAAGAGAGTTGCCATTTAGCAGGCACTTCCCCCCTTCCCAGCTCCCCCTCATTTCCAATATTAAATACCATTCCCAAAAAAAAAAAAAAAAAAGTGTCAGAGAAGGACTCAAAGCTTTAAAATACTTTGATTCTTTCAAGTCAACCGTGCAGGAGGAGGGAAACTGTGCTTGGCCTCTGTTAAATTACGCAACAAATAAAAATATTCACCTGTAGGCAAGCAATCCACCTTCCCTAAAACACACACACAAAACCCTACGTAAAGAAGAAACATTTCCTAGGTTCCAAAATAACTTTCCTGTAGAGTTAATACTCCAAGAAAGAAACATTTCCCAGCAGGAACACTGGGCTGTGCCCCTGTCAAGTGTTTGTGCTCAAACTGGTGTCAGAGCCAGGCTCTGAGGCTGCGCTCACCTGCCACAGCTGGAGATCCAGCATTCCCAAACTCACTCTATCCCTGCTTTTCTTTTACGCCCACAACTCTAAAAGGCAAGAAGTTCAAGCAAAGTCTTCTTTCAAGGAATAAGAGAAGGGTTTATTCCTGAAGAAGAGCATTTACCTCGAGTATGAGCCAAGAGCAAACTTCCTGTGGCTGAGGACAGCAGAACACCAGCGAGTCCTGCTGGCAGCTGGAAATTTTCTTCTATTTGCCTCGTATAAAGCAGCATCAGACATTTTCATTCACAGGCTACACCCTGGTTTAGTGCCCAGCTCTTTCCCACCCCCTAAAAAAAGGAAAAGAGATTTGCACTGCAAGATTTCGGAAACATGGCTGAAGTGATGAAAGAACAGAAGTCAACTCAACTTTTATGGGGTATCAGTTTAAAGGAAAGTGTTGTTTCAGCCTCTGGAAAATACGGGGAAGAGTCGTCACTGGCACAACAGGAGCCCTAGGAAAGACTGGGAAAAATTATAGAGAGGCTAAAATTCCTCTGCTCCTACTGAAACACCGTCTCTTCCTCAGTATTAAGAGTTTGCTAACTGCTTTCTGCATCATTTCAAAAACAGGCAACCTAGCAAAGAAAAGGGGAGTCTAAAACAATTTAGGAAGACACCTGCTTCTCTTTCCAGTTTGAAGTTCTCTCCAGGGCAAAAAAAAAACCCCTGTACTAAAACACGGGTGAATTGCCTCCTATCTCAAACTGACCTTGGCTTGCCATTCCCTTTCTTTCCTCCTCTTCTGCCAGATTGTTCAGGAACCTCCTTGCAGCTGGAGGAGAAGTGGTTCTGCATAAAAGAGTGGAAGCCACTCAAGGTTAGATAGAGCTCCCCCCAGCCCTCTGCAAGCATGGAGCTGCCTGGAGCAGAGCTGGGAGCGGAGCTGGAGAAGCTGCAGCAAGGCCAGGCCGAAGGATAAGGACACTTCAGCCGTTCCGTGCCGCCACAGCAGGTTCCCGGGAGCACAAGCTCTGCCTAACCTTCTCCGCGTCATTCATCCGCGTAAAACCATCAAAGCAAACCGCTCCAACTTGGAGTCTGGATGCACTTAAAGCCCCTGCCTGTGGAAGGCAAAGGCAGGGCTGCAAATTGAAACCTTTTGTCGATCAGACGTGTGTTTGCAGGTACCCAGCTGGATACACCCAGCCCTGAGGTGCCGGGAATGGTTCTGGTTACCCTTTGCAGGCAGAGCAGAGCAGAGGTGGAGGTGACAAGGCTGGGTTTCTGGCAGTAAAGGACACACTCGGAGTAGCTCTGTTGGTTTTGGATCCAACAGGCCTGCTGGGACACTAAAAACCCATTTTGAACTCCAGTCAATCTGTTAATCTATCCCAGGGAATGAAATGCATCGCTGCTTATCGCTGCGAGATGTGACTGAGCGGTGCTCGGGGTTTGAATTACCATATTTAATTAAATGTAAGATACTGAAATGCTTGGGGAGAGCCGCTAATGAAACTGCCCTGGCTGCAAAGCACAGCCCTTGTCGTTGGCCCCTCCCAGCATCCAGTGCTCAGCGCATTCAAAGGGATAACTTGAGAAAATAAATCTTTTCGCTGTTACAAGAAACACATCTTACAGTTGGAAACGTTTTATTTCCCACTCTTTCCTGGTACTGCCAATATTATCGGCCCATTAATAAACTTTGGTGGATTTTCTGATTTAGACTCATCAGTAAATGATCTTAGAATTCCTCTCAGGGACAAGAAAGCTGCCTAGAAACAAGAGAATGGTGGAAACAGCAAATTTTCACCCTCTGCTTTTTTTTCAGAAAAATAAAGTCTAAATGGCCAGGAACTAAAGATACGGGGATTGATGGAGCTGTACCCAGTTATCAGCTGCTACTTGCTTGCAGGGATGAAGATGCTGAGCTGTCCATGCATATCTGTCAAGAGTTTGTCACCAGATCTCCATCCCATCTCCCTCACCCACTAGAACAGTTTCAGTCTTTAGCCACATTCTGAAATTAGACACGCCTCGGGGCAGCCTCTCAAAAGCCATCCCTGTAAAAATCGATCTGCCTTAGAAACACCAGGACAAATTCATAACCTGAGTCCGAGTCCAGAGGGAACCTGGAGTTGTGTGTCATGAGCATATTGTGCTTCTGGATGGCTTCAGGAGTTGGTCTGGCCCTCTTGGACAAAGAAATCAGCCCTTTCCTAATGATCCATTGGGATAATCAGCACCTGCGCTGGAGGTCTGCAGGTGGGAGCGCCCTCAGCACAAAGAGGCTTCTCTGAAATCGTCTGGAATTCTGGAACTGGATATTGTGTTTCCCCAATCACATTCCTCCCTGTGTCTTTCAGGTCATCGAAGAGCTGGAGGCCAAAAGGGAGGCGGAGAGAAGAAAAGCTGAAGAGGGGAACATTAGAAAAATAAGCAAGGAAACGTCGGAAGAAGAAAAGCCACCAAAATCTGGAAAGCAAGTAAGGCAGTAAAAGCAGGTTGTGGAAGCAGAGACAAAGCTCAGGTGTGGGCAGGGGCTGTTCGGTGACATCACACGGGTCACCAAAGCTCCAGGCTCGCCTTCAGGAGACAAAGAACTGCCCGAGGTTGGTCCCTCTCAGCCTTTCCGTGACCTTGACGGTTCTGGGGAACTTGTAACCTCTCGTATTTTAGGAATGGCCACGACCGAGTTCAGTGGGAAGAGCTGATGTGGGTGCACAACTGGCAGGGCTATAAATGAGGGCAAAAATACACTTTAGGGCTTTGAGATCACTGCCAGGACACTCAGTTAACGAAGTGATAACCCGAGCATTCCCACTTTTAATGTGGATTTAATTAACAGAGGAGTTAATTACTGCCACCCCTTGCAGAATTAGGAAGTAAGAGCCTTAAGTCTCACTCAGATCCCCCCCCAGAGCTGTGTGGATTTCAAACTAATTTTTAAACCACATTAGCCAGCATTTCATAAACCTGTAAATAAGCCACGCACGTTCAGCCCACATTCTCAAGGTGTGAACTATTTTTGCTTCCGATGACAGCAGACATCACTGAGTGCACAATAAACCCCGAAATCATTGAGATAAAGGGCTGCTTTCACGGAAGACGCTTCCAAATTATTTCAGGAGCGACTTCACAGAGCAAAACACCTGTGAAACAGTGCAGTGACCGAAGGGCAACCTCAAAAGTGAGCTGGGCAACAAAAAATTGTAGGCTTTTGCTGAAGCAGCAGCTTTTTTTCCCTCATTTAGTACAAACAAAAGCTGAAACAATATATATATTTTCAATAAGGGTCATTAATCTCTCACTAAGTATGTGGAGGAGAAGGGTGAGTTTTCCAGGGCAAAGCTTGCTCTTCACTGCAAGTTTTACACAAATTAATTTGAAGGCCTAACCCTAGAACGAACATATATTTAAAAAAAAAAAA
>VZRN01001791.1:446139-500683 GCA_013397935.1 Dasyornis broadbenti | reverse complement strand
TTAAAAAAAAAAAAAAAAAAAAAAAAAAAAAAGATGCTTTTCTTGGACAACATCCATTAATCTGGCCAAAGCTCTCAGAACATCTAGCCAGGAACCTAAAGCACATGAATTTAGGACGCATCAGTCAATTTAATTGGAAGGTGGATACCTAAATGTTAACTTGTAAAGGAGCATCTTGAAAACACTATTTGGGGGTTTGGGGTGGTTTTTTTTTTTTTTTCCTCCCCTTTGTAAATGAAAATACACAGCAGGCTCAAGGAGCAAATACATAAATGTTTTCCAAGCTCTTTAAGCTTAATTTTGCTAACTAGGAAGGGTAGAGGCTGCTCCTGCGCCAACAGGAGATGTTTTTAAGCTCTGGTCTTCACTCAGCCAACTTGTTACTGTGACCAGTTTTGTTGGGTGCCGCTGTCACAGCTCCGGTGAAGCTCCTGGAACTGGGTGAGACCTCACCCATCTGCTTAAAAACCCGATTTTCACAGGGGTGAAAACCTGATTCCTTCTTGGTTTTGCACATTTCTGAAGATAAGAACCAACAACAGCTAAAATGTGTCACGACCCCCTCACAGCCTCTGCCAGGCTGTTTTGAAATGGGGTGGAATAACAGCGCAGAGCTCTGGGGTTTTATAACTTCACGTCATTCCCATCTCCTCAGCCATCACAAGTCCCGTCAAGTAAAATTCTGAGCCATTAGATCAGGTTCTCTATGGTTCATTGAGAAAGAACAAAGGGAACATTCTCTCCAAGGTTATAGCACTGACAGGGGGAAAAATAGTATCTTAGACCAGTTGAGAAGTATTTGGAAAAGTTCTAACAGCAGGACTCTTATTAAAATAAGTATAGGCTATAAGTCACAGGGATGCAGGCAGAAAAAAGCTCTGCTCCCGACTTCAGCTCTTAAAGAAAACAAAAGTTTGATCCCAGAAGGAAATTTAAGTATTTCTGAAAAGCCTGATAGCAATCTTTACAAAGGGTATTTGATATCAAAGTAAGTTCACGTTCTTTTCTCTGCAAGGTGCTGATTTGATTTCCCATCAGGCACCTAAGGAAAAAAACATCGCACGACTTCAGCCCCACGTGATCCCTCTTCCCCAAAGCAGAGCCAGTCTGGACTGCCTCACCCAGTAACCTGCTGGAGCTCGTCTCACTGAACACGAGAGAGGCTGTGCATCCCTGAATTTCACCCAAAAATGTCTAATTGGACACATTCTTGTCCTTAGGGAAGTGTCCATGGGAAATGTGCCCAGTGGAGCCAGTTCAGTTTGCCCTGGTGCGGTTTAGGCCTTGGGAAGCCTCAGAAACAGATTCAGATTCTTATTTCCGTGGCTCTGCTTAAATTCAAATGTGTGTTTTTGGTTCAAGGTGCCTTACCGCATTTTAGACAGAACGAGCATGGACTCAATCAACTGAAAAATCAAAAAATACATGAACTGGCTTCAAAGGAAAAGGTCTTTTTTTCTTATATTGACTCTTAGGCTGGTAATTGAGGCAAGAGGGAAAACAGAACAGCATCCTGTCCTTCAGACACGAGACCGTGGGTTTGATTAAAATCAATTTAATTGACACAATGATATCATTTACATCAGTGTATAAAATCACTGAAGCAAATAACTAAAATCATTCACTGGCTTATTTATAACAATAAAGTGTTGATGTGTCCTGTGCTGTTAAGAGGCTAAAATTGAAGAACCCGTGTTTAGGCTGGTTTGGGGGGAATTTTTTCGGTTGGGTTTTTTAATAGTTGACACATTTCCTCTCAGAACATCATGGTTTAATCATTTTTCTATAAAATACCATGGAAAAATGGTAAAAGAAGGATTTTGTCACTGCAAACGATCCAAGGATGGCTCTCAAAGTGCCACACTCTATAAAACTGGGAATCCATTTGAGTAACTGGGAATTTGAGCTCAAATCCTTAAACTTTTCCTTATACTTTACCAAACAGTTCTCGATTTTCAGTCAAGAAACTCCTGCATCTCTTTCAAACGCATCTATAGGGTAGGAGTGATGAACGGATTTCGTTTTTTTCCTGCCCTTCTGGGCCCAAACCGCAATTATGGCAATAATACTTCCATTAAAAACACATCTTTAATAACACAACAGGGCTGCAGCTTCACCTGCAGGTAGCAGATACGCCCCGAATTACAGGGTTTATTTAGGGGGTGTTTAGTTTGAATTATCCCAGGAGCTGCACTTTCTAACCTTGCCGATAACAAGCAGGTTTGCAGGGTATTTAGCAAAATCCTGATTCACCCGGTGCTGTCTTGTATAAATCCACATTCCCCTCCTCCCCAAACTGTGATCCAATCTCCTTTTGGCAACTATTACCTTTTTTGAGACTTATGACTGATACGGCGTGAAGAAACCTGGATGATTTTCTGGCAAGTTTTCCCCTCAGAAATACCGGCTGAACGACATTAAACTGTTTCAGGAACGTGGCAATGACAATGAAAGGAACTGAAAAAGACGGCAAAGTAATTCCATTTAAATCTTGCAAGTCTCATACCTAAATTACATTTTCAAACGAGCTGAAGTTTAATTCTTGTTTAATTTTGTGACTTCAGTTGATGAAATGACAGCTCTTCTCTCATGGAGCAACCTGGGCTAGTGGAACCCATGGCAGGGGGTAGAACTAGATCTTTCAGGTCTTTTCCAACCCATTCCATAATTCTGTGAAACAATGCTGTCAATAATTCTTCTTTTCTCTTTCCCCCCTAATCTAGGTAGTGGATGTCAACTGGAAAATGGGTCCAAGTAATTTCCTTTCCATACTGGAGGAAGGAAGCAGTCAGTACAAAGGTCAGTGGGAAAAGATAACAATTCCAGCTGGGATGTTCTCCCAGATCAGCTTAATCCAAATGTCATTCCTGCGAGGCCGAGAGGGCAGCTGACCAAACTATGGAACGCCATTAAAATGAGGATGTTAGATTTCAAAAACGGGATTTAGGAAGGGAATCTCTCAGTGCCTCGACTCTTCCTTAGGAATCTGTCAAAACCGCTGAGATAATCATGCAGGAAGGGACATTTCTGAGGGTGAAAGTGAACGAAGTAGAAGCAAAGTGCTTCAATACATATAAACCAGGCATTTTTGGATTTTCTGAGGGCAACAAAAAAGCCATCAGAGTAGCTAATAATTCAAAAGCACGATGCTGTAGGATCAGGTTTCAGCATTAATGTTTTCATGCTCCTGTAACTCTACCTGTCCTGTGTCCTCCATGAGTGAGAACTCATGGAAAGAGACCATGGATTCCTTCACACCATCCACAGCTGCTCAAATTATTGTTGATTCTATCTTTGGATAGGAGGAGCACCTTTTCCAGCAGAGGCACAAAGCTATGGATACACCTGCTTCATAAAAATTGTGTGAAACTAAAACATAACCCAGGCTTTCGGCAAGGAGACTGGCAGGTTCTTCACTTGGAGAAAGCACCCAACAGCAGGCATTTCTAAATAAAAATCACAAAAGGGCTTTTTTGTTCTTTTCCACGTCTCTCCTCTGCTCTTGATACTTCTGTTTATCTCTTCAAACTTTGTCTTCAAGGGTTATTAGCAAACACCTGGAAGCTGGCATGGAAGTCATGCCCTTGTCCAAAGTGGAAATGGGGTGATTTTTGCTGCATCTCTGCAGATTCTGTTCTGATAAAACGTGGAAAAATATCTTTACTCTGCAGAGCCGGTGCCTTGCTAAAATTCCTCGTATGAAAAGTCTCCATTATTCCCTCCTGCTGACAAATTACCGGCGTCAAGTTCTCTGCCTGATTTGAGCTGGCTGGAGAGAAAGAAGTGAACAACTTGCTAAATGCGCATCAGTAGTTTGGCCTGACCTCTGACTTGTAACAATTAGGATTTTCTTACACATTATAAATCATGGAGCAGCTTTCCTGGCTGAAAAAGGAGCTTTTTATCCCATCTCCTCTCCAATACCACGTCAGAGCCCGGCTGAAGGCAGCAGGGGCTTTAGATAAGGATCAGATCCAGCCATGCTTCTTTCCTCAGCTGGCCAAGGACGAAATGGCACCTGGAATTCAACACCAGCCATGGCAGGAGTGAGGTTCCCGCTTGGCAAATCCCCAGGGCAGGGAAGGAGCGGCGTGGAAGCAGCAAGAGGAAGGCAGGAGGGGTTTGCCTTGGAGGAAACTCAACGCAGAGTGAGGAATAAAAACAGCCCAGGGGTCAACTTTGATAGCGATGGAGGCTCCCAGATCTCACAGGGATCTCATGTAATAAGCAGGGGGGGTTAGGGGGGGATGGAGGATTTGTCACCCAGACTTTATCTGATCACAGCCCAGCATTCCCAGCACGATACCTGCCCCGAGCCCTGCACATGCACAACTGCTGGGGCTTATTCAGCCACTGCCTCCGAATTCCCATTTCCCAGTTAAACACCCCCACATCTCCAGCCCGTCCTGCCAGAGCTGACAGCTGCTCCCCAGCTCCAAAGGCACACGGAAGGAGCCCTTTTCTGCACAGAGCACAACCAGGAACCCTCAGAGTGGAAAAGCTCCCTTGCAGGCTGCAGAGAATACCTGCAGGTCTGTCTTAGGCACGGGAAGAGTCTTTAGCTGTGCAGTGAAACTTCAGGTGGGGCTTTTTGCCCTCCCTTTCTCCCAGCGAACCAGGTCTCTTTGACACCACACTTATTTTTAGCCAACAGCTGTTAATTCCTCCTCGTTCACAATTCCCTGCCTCGTTCACAAGCTCTTGGGGCTTTTTATTGCAGGGCGCTAGCACGACATTACCTGGGGGTTGTCCAAAATTATTTTATTTTTAATCTAACCATGGATTCCTTGGTCATCAGAATCAAATCTACAACAAACATCTGACCAGAACACTGCAAGCAGTCCCTTGCATTTTTAATTTTAGGCTGCTTTCATCTCAGTAGCAGAATTATGCAGGGGAAAAATAGATATGAGGTTGGTCTTTCCACACTGAGAACTTTTTTCCTATTCCTATGTAGAAATAGGTCAGTTGCTATCAGCATTTGCACAGAAGTTCAGATTTATCCGTACGGAAATCTTCAAAATGTGACTGGGCTAACAGAGATTGATCAATAAATGTTTGTATCAAGAGTAATTCAAAGCCCCTCGTAATCCTGTCTAAAGTTTACCTAAATTACAGCTGACCAAATAAAAAAAGTCTTTGTTTTGTCACACCCCCAACACAGAATTCTGAGAAACTGTTCCCATTCCCTGAAACTGGTGCTTTATTTCTAGCTTACATAAATATTTGAAAAAATAGAGCTCCGTTTTGACAAAAATCTAAACATTTCAGTTACAAACTTTTCCCCTCTGTGTTTTTAACTCCTCTACCAAGCTAAAGCTGCTCCACTGGAATTCATGATGGGTTTTATCCTCCTAGAACCGTGTCTGGCAGTTTCTCTCGTTGCTAAACTACATTTGCCAAGCTCTAAAACGCTTGCTTTAAATGATGATGCTGGAAACGGCCCCTTTTGTGTGACACCTCCTTTCACACTGGAACAGCCGGAGTTTATGTGGGGCAGATGTAAGGCTGAGCCGTTCCTGGGCTGTATTTTTGCAGTGGGAGGCTGCAATGTGCCGTCTTCCCCGTTCTACACACGGCCAGTTGATATTTATGACCTGCCCAGTGTCTCAGAGGACATTTGAGTTCAACCCAAACGCTCCGTGGTGTGTCCGAATATTCCATCAAGGTGTGGCGACATTCTGTGGTTTTCTAACCAGCCTTCAAAAGATTCAAATCCTTTTTTGCCAGGAGGTTCAAAGTGCCCATTTCAAGACCTTCGTGCTTCAAATAAATATATTGCCACTGCAGTCACAAGCTGTTCTCTGAAACTCGGGGATGTTGGAGTTCCCCACTGGCCTGCAGAGCTGGGATGCTGATTGAGGAGTGGTCTGGGCTGCCTTTTGAGCCCTGAGCGAGTTATGCATACAAAATAATCCCCAAATAAGCACCCGCTATTTTAGAAAAGGTGACATAAATTTCCCTGCGTACACACAGGCACAGAAATAGCTCCCGGAGCTGGCTGACCCTGCTTGGAACAAAATACCAGACTCTGCTGGCCAGCCAGTGAAAACATAACGTCCTTAGCCTCCTGACCCGCCTTGAAAATGAACTTTGAAACATTTTGTTGATCTATAAAAGAATAACAGAGCATCTAGCACCTAGGAGTTACTGATCTCTCTGCTAAAATTAGGCACCTCTAACCCAGTGGTTAATACGACACTCAGATAAACTCATTGCCAGGTGAGAGCAGAGTCTGGGGGACCCTCCCTGCAGTGGGTATTAACCACTAATCAATCTACAAAACGACAACAAACAATTACGAAAAAGCAGAATTAAAAAAATAAAAGAAAAGAGAAAAAAACCCTGATCCCTCTATGAAAAATAAACATCTAAAGCCTTGTACTCCTGTGAAAACACAGCACTTGCAACCTGTTGACCCAGTGGGGAGAGTGTTTAAAAATTCACATAACTCCTATTTAACATCCCTTTTCCCCAAGGCTGGAATTCCAGGCTGGAGGAGCTACCTCATAACCTGGGCAAATCAGCTTTTCCTCCTGAAATATTAAATGACATCTGTCATGCCCTCTGGTGAACCACAAGTAATTTAAAGAAATTAAATGTCTGTACTTTGGAGTTTCTTTCATTACCAAAATATCCCCTGTCCTCCTCCATCCCCACCATTTCAGATTACTCCCCTGCAAGAACTATTCCCTCTGTGCAAAACTACAAATCCTCCGCGTGGAATTGGGCCCTGAAAATGTTTAGAGGTTGGAAAGAGCAGCCGGTCTTGGATTAACTAAAATTTTGATGTTGTTCAAACCTTTCTGAATGTGTATGGTGCCTTCATCAGGCGAGGGTACAGGGGAGAATAACCTCGTACAAAACAGATTCGTAGAGGAGCCGATGTGTCAACGTGGAAAACTGTCATTTCAAATCGTCTGGAAACTGAATTAGCACATACAGCTGGAGATGAGCTGTCATTTAGGAAGATACTATCTGGGCCTGAAATGCAAGATATGAATTGCCTTCCTTCAAATTAGCTCAAGAAGTGTAGGGGGGAAAAAAAAGAGGTGCTTCCATTAAAAAAAAATGCACTTTGCTAATGGCAGAGAACTCAGATCTGCACCGAGCCCGTCAGACTTCATTTAGTTTTCTTTCTAAAGAGCAAATTGCAGTTTGTCTCAACAAAAATAACGAGCTGCACCTCAGGATCATTAGGTACTTTATCATAAATAGCTTTTTTTTTCATCACCAAATTTGCTGTGACTGGGTGATAGGTCTCCTTATTATTTCTTTGCACAGCGCTTCAAACTAGAGGCGCTGGATCAGGTGGGTCTTGTCTCTTTTGGGCTGAACTGCCTTTCAAATTCTGCTTCAAATTCTGCTTCAAATTCTGCTTCAAATTCTGCTTCAAATTCCCCAGAGCGAAGCCTCTGTGTGGCTGAGCATCACTTGTGGGTCACATGCAGGTTCTGGATCTGTCACACTCGCTGTCCCCTCCCTCTCTCCCATTTCCACCTCCTCAGTGCTGGTTCTATTCCTATCCCAGTGCCCCATTCCCATATTTCAACCTCCTGGGAATTACTACAAGGTTTGACTTCGCATGGGATAACTGAGCCGCGGGGAGAACGGGGTGTGAATTAACCCCCTTCCCTTGGTGCCCAAGCTTGTGTGGTGCCAGCCCAGAGACACTGGTGGATCCTTTAGGGCAGGAGCCATCCTCGTGCCTCCTTCATGGGAAAGGTTTAAGCACTGTGCCGTTAAAAAGAATAAAATAATGCCGGCACTGGGCACGAGACGGCCCAGACTGACAACGCTCCAGGCATTCAGCTTCACAACCCCCAAATGACAGCCTCGCTGTCCCATTATCCTCCTCCAATCTGATGCCATTTTGCAGCCCAAGGCAAAAAAAAGAAATCCCTTAACCTCGAGATTTACAGATCCCAACACACCAGGGCTCTGAACTTGGTAAGGGTCCCCAGAGCCTGCTACTTTCATACAGCTCATCATGTAGCAGAACCTGCCTACAACTGCTCTTCTTTTTGCCTCCAGAAGCAGGTGGAGAAACCAAGGGCTTCTGTAACTTTTTCCCCTTTTTTTTTTCTTTCTTTCTTTTGGATAACAGTCTTTTGGGAGAACAGAGATAACAAATCGGATTTTCTCCAGGATCACGACCCGGAGCTGATCAAAGGAGGGGAACGGGAAGAAGTGGAGGCAGAGATCAGAGTGCAGGTGAGCGTACAATAGGAACAGGACACTAATCATGTGCATTACCTGTGTATATTTTTCTCCAGAGTCCCTGCTCCCTGTTCTTTGCTTTAGCACTTGTTCAGCTGAACAATTGTGTGGGGCGAGGTGGCAGAAGGGAAAACTGAGGAAGATTGCACAGTGTTTGTCTCGAGCAGGTCGACGAAGTGATGCACGAGCAACTGTTGAAACTCAAACTGGCTGTGGATGGAGAGACAGGGCTCGGGAGAGCTGGGAAAGGTGAAAAGGTAAGAGCAGCAAGCTGGGAGAACTGAGGGGATTCAGTCTCAATTCCCTGCCCAGGTCAGCGCAAACCTCAGGTACAAATATCAACCCTAAACACTTCCTGAATCTCAAGTCAGAAACATTTGAAAATCTCTTCACCTGTGGCCATTTGCAGGGCCTTAACTCCCTTTAACTTTTACAAATATTGCTTAGGACAAGTTGAACTATTCCAGAGCTAAATCGTTATAAGATGTATCAGATTTTCACCCTCTTGAAATCCTTGGATGCAGTCAAACAGCAAAGTGGAAGCAATCCCTCTCTTTAAGGGGACCAGTTCAGATTAATAGTTTTCCAAGGAAAACAGGGATCTAGGGGCCAGTGATTTCTCCAGCTGCTGGCCGTTTTCCTCCTAAATAAAGGCTGGTTATTATGTTTCAAGACTGTACACCAAAAAAAATCCCTTTGAACGTTTTGATGGAACCTTTCCTTTGTCTGTAACACCACACAGATCACACACAGCCAGGTACTCATTATGTTCCCACATCCTATTGAAGGGTTTGGGAATTTGCAATTAAGCCAGGTTTATTTAGGCATAAAAAAAGAGGTTAAACCCCCCAAAAACACAGCACGTGTCATGTTCACATCTAGTTTTACAGCATTATCGTAGGAAGAATTCCACAGCTTGTGGTTCCCTGAATTCTTTACCCAAGCATTCAAATTAGAGATCGTGTCAGAGCAAAATAACTCAAAGCTTACACCCCACCACTCAATCAGCAGATCCACTTAAAACCCTCAGGGCAAATAGCCAGCCCTCATCTCATGCTGTATTTCATTTCTGTAATACCTTTTAGCATGCAAATACTTGCTCTTGCTCTCCTTCTACTCAAACTGTCTTTAAAAATGTTCTTTCACCTGACAAACATGCAGCGGCAATCTAATAAGAAAAGACTGGAGCAGCTCTGAAAGCTGATCCCAATTGGATTCCTAAATCTGTTTCAAAAATAGGGGGGGCTTAAGATATCCAGCCAAAATATTGCAACAATCTCCCCCAAGTTTTCATGGGCAGACACATTTAGATCAGCTGGTCAGTGCCCTGCTGCAAAATGTCACACTGGAATTGCAGAGCTTTATGTTAGGGGCTGGGTTGGGGGTTTTTTTTTCCCTTCATTGTAGTGTTGGAAGAGCTTAGGATGGAGGGAGATTATTTAACTTTTATTTTCCCAAATTGTGCCAGCAGCCTGAGAGAATGAGGCAGGGAAAGAAGGACTAATTAGATAAAACAAATTGCTTAAAGATTTCATCTAAAAAAAAAAAAACCAAAAAAAAAAACAAAAAAAAAACCACCAGAACCAAAACATTTCTATTTGAGGAGTGGGGAATGGAAGGAAAGATGCAGCGTTAGTCAAAACACATCTTGCCTGTGCAAAGTGATTTAAAAAGTCCATTCAGCATTGGCAAAGGGTTTTTTTTTTTTTTCCAATTAGTATTTGCATAAATATCTGAGTCATAAACCAAACCTGTGCACACAGACTGCAGATCTGCTTTAGGATAATCTGCTCTGGATAATAAGAACAACATGAGCTGGAATGTTTTGGAAATAGCTCATTAATTTATTATTCAACAACAACAACAATAAAAAAAAATCTCTGGTTTTTCAAGCCACATCCTATCTACCACATATCTCCCCCTCAGCTCTGCAGCATGAAAGAGCAGCTGGTTGTTTCAGATTCTCATTGTAGCCAGAAGCATGTCTGGAGTACAATCCAGTGAAAAAAAAAGTTGGGATATTCTGCATTCTCGAGAGAATCCAGTGCTCTTCAGAGAAATCAGACCTTTTCCCACGCTCTGGCAGTGGGCACTGAGCACCGAAAGGGTAATTTCTTTAAGAGAGCCTGTACAAGTGGGATTTTGTCATCCCAAATTCCTGATGCCGCATTTGGCCGTTCCCTCTGTTTAAGGAGGGATCTCTCCTGCCTCCTTTGCAGGGAGACACCACTGGGCCTTGCCTGGTTTGTCAGGGAGTATTCCCTACCAGGGGTGGGTGTTCCCTGCCTTTCCAAGCACTCCTTAGGATCAGTAGTTTACAAGTCAGGAAATTTCTGTCTGGTCCTCGTTAAAACCAAAAAATCTGCCTGACCCACGGGAACCAAGCCGAGTTTGAAAGTCCCTTTTGTGGAGGATGCAAGGGCATTTAGGAATTGGACTCAAAAGGGAAATTCCTCCCTTCCAGTCAGTGTTCCAGACATCTCAGGTCTTAGATTTTAAAAAAAACCCAACAATATATAACAGCTCCAGGCATACCTAGAGCCACTCCTTGATTTCCATAAGCACCTCATCACTGACTCCCAAACCTTCAAATACCACTTTGCTAAAAGCTGACGCTTAACCCTACCAAGAGCTGCTCTTCATGCTCCTGAAGATAAGAATCCCATTTGCCACCTTTGTGGAAGAACGAACTTGGCTGAAAAAAATTGTTCTTCTCATGACAAGTGGGTGTCCAGAGCAGTAGACTGGTCTGGAAATACCAGAACTAATTAGATTGCACCTAACACTCACTAAACCACACTATTATTATTGGAGTCAGGGATCCAATTCCTCTTTCCACGCTGGAAGCTTCCCACAGCCACAGACTGTCCCACCTTTCTGGCCCAGCACTGACGGGGGATAGAGCAGGGTGTCCTGTGTAAGAGACACGCTCTGCTGGACTCTGATTCCTGCAGGGAGCTCCTGCTCCAGCGAGTGGCACTAGAAAGGGCACGAGGGTACAACAGAAACACAGGAACGTGGGTCAGCTCTGATGTAAATCGCGTTTTCCTTCACCGGGCACAGTGGCAGCTCATCCCCTGCCCAGCCTGACCTGGGTAAGGACAGGCTGAGGGAGGGCTTGAAGGGAAATGGCCTCTGAGTGAGGAACGCGGCACTCCCTGAGCTGGAAGTCACATTTTAGAGCTTACCAGAGTGCGCTCTTACCAAGCCCGTTGTGCTGCTTTCCCTGCTCTGCTCCCCCCCCCAAGGATTTGTTTCTGATCCCCCGCCGCAGCTAAAGCAGTGCATTGGAAATGAACACACCCACGCATGCACAAAGGCACGGCCAGAATTTGGGGGGGGGAAAAAAGAGAGAGACACAGAAAACCCAGGAAAAAGGGGGCATGAGAACCTCAGTGTGTAAAGCTTGCTTCTGGAATAGGCCTCAACACAGCTCTGGAGATCCCTTTTTGGTGGAGCTGGGCAGAAGCAAAGAAAACCACAAATGGCTGTGACAAAACCACTGACAGGAGCAAAGATGTAGGGAATGAAGAGAGGCTGGGTCAGAACGGAGGAAAGGCTGGGTTTGAGGGCTGTGATTCCCAAGCCCTGTTGGATTTTCTGTAAGTGCTGCAGATTAGCACCCAGAGCTCTCAGCCAGCTGCGGGAGCTGTAACCTCTTTGGACGATAAATCCAAATTTGGTGCCTAAATCCAACAGGGATTGCAGATCAGAGCCTTTCACTCAGCAAGAGTTTATTTATCAGTGGGAACATCTTTATCTAAGCACTTCTTCAGCACAAGTGTCAGAAGCTGTTTGTTTTACCTCAGCACCGCCAGAAAAGATTTCTCAGCCCGTGCCCAGCGCCAATCTGCACTTGCTCAGCCTCCATCTTACACATCACACACGATCCAAAGAATCCACTAAAAACTGCATCAGCTGCTGCTGCTTTCCTTTCAAGCACAGGAGCACTTTCCTCTTGTTGTTTTTCCACAAGGGAGCCTATAAGAAACACGGGGAGGGACTCGTTACAACAGCGTGTAGGGAGAAGGGGGAATGGCTTCAAACTGGGAGGAGGGCTGGATGGGATATTGGGAAGGAATTGTTCCCTGGGAGGGTGGGGAGGCCCTGGCACAGGGTGCCCAGAGAAGCTGTGGCTGCCCCTGGATCCCTGGCAGTGTCCAAGGCCAGGCTGGACAGGGCTTGGAGCAGCCTGGGACGGTGGAAGGTGTCCCTGCCCATGGCAGGGATGGGACTGGATAATCGTCAAAAAATCTTCCAAACCAGGCCATTCCATGATTCCACAACCCTTGGTGGCCATAGCTGCAGCCAGGACTTGTGAGATCACAGCCAAAGGGTGACACAGATCCTCCAGTTTCAACAATTTCCCTCCGTGAGCCATTTGGACACCCTGTCCCTCCTGGTGCCATTCCAGGAGCAGATGCTGCTCTGGAATTTGCTCCGACATCAGCTCCTGTCTGCTCCAACCTCTGAGCCACCCAGAACATTTTGCTGAGCCCACACAGCAAGAGAAGCCACCCCAGAGCCCTGTGTCCCTGCCAGCTGAGGCAGCTCGCTCCATGGGAGTTATCAAAGCAGAAAATCACCCACTCCAAGGATGGCTACACAGAAGCTCGACTGACATTTCAGAGAGAGAAGCAAGGAGATTTCCATTATAAATTGCGAGCACGTTCACATTCATTAAACATCATCATTTTCTAAATAAAAGCCGTTCCCAGTAAGACATTTTGGAGGCAAGCCATTGCCTACAATTCATATTTCCCCTTATCGCATCTCAGCCTGTGCCAAATTCCCCACAAACGCTGTTGTTAATTAGGAAAACACATTTTTCCTCGGCACAGTTCATTTTTGTTTTGCTCTGGAGTTACTTTATTGGTGAAGCTGCCTTGAGGACAATACCAGTTGGCCAATAAATTCAGCATATGCTTAGTGTCTTTGCATAGGTTGAAACGAGCTTTTCTTCCCAGTCAGACCCCAATATATGTAATTTCTGGCTTGTTGGAAGAAAAGTTAAAAAGACAAAACAGGAGGAGCAGCAAAAATAAACCAGTGACAGCCTCAATATTTCCTCAGTTGTTAAAACAGCATGGCATATGCTTTCTTCTTCCCATTCCTTTTCTTTAAAACAAAATCCCACTGGCACATCCTGAGGAATATTTGCTGCCAAACTTATTTATGTAAAGAAACCCAAAGTGCAGTTCTGCAAATACAGAGTTGTTTGCATTACCCTAACCCAAAACTTAAAAACATCCCCTTTTCCCAGGCAGCTGATCCATCTAGAGCCAGGTTTAGGCCACATTTTCATCTGGATTCTCTTTGCAGCACCATAAGCAGCAACAGGTGATTGAAGCACAGGTTATTTACGTCGTATCTATCCTTGAAAACCTAAAATCGATGTATTCCTGAAGGCTGCTGATCTATTCCGTGAATAGGCCCAGCGTTTTCCAGATAATTGGACAGGATTTTTTAACTCAACAACGCAGTCTCCAGAGCTCTGCAGAAGTATTCACTCTTATAAAAAAAAGCAAAGTCAATGACTGCATTCCCAGGAAAGCGGACATAAACTTTTGGAAAGAATAAGCTGTCTTGTTCAACTAAGCATTTAAGCACGTGCTTAAACTTAAGCTGCTGGAGAAATCCCCTGGTGCAGCAAGGTTTCTGTGTAAACAGCTCCACCGAAGAAATCCTGAAATGCTTTGCAGGACTGCGGCTCAGACACCAGTGGTGGGCACTAACGTGGATTAATGATGCCCTCTCCACGCTACTAATTATCCCTGACCATATTTATGGCTCCCGAGCTGTAATTAATGGAGGGGCTTGACAAGCCCGAGTCACATCTTCCTTATTTACGTTTACCATGAGCTTTTCTTGGAATACGTAAAGAAACGAGGCGCACGAGTCGAAATCTTTCCGCGGTGAAAGTGTGGTGAAAACATGAAAAAAGCAGGTTCTGTTTTTCTGACCTCTTCAAGCTTCTTCCTTGAGGCTTTTAGGAGGGAGCAGGCAGAAGGATGCCCAGTGGTTAGGAGGGTGGCCAGAGTCTCAGGAGGCTTTGCCCTCAGAGAAGCTGCTTACATACACCTCAACATATGTATTTTTAAAAAAGGCATCAACAGGCTCTGGAGCAGCTACTTGGACCCCACACCCTTTTCCTTCCTGCTTCCTTCTTGGGCAAGGGCCACATCCCCCCTCACCCACAGAACTGTGCTCCACAAAAATCACACAATGAGAATCGTACAACTGGAAAAGCCCTCTGAGGTCGTGGAGCCCAACCCTTAACCTGCACTGCCACGGCCACCAAGTGCCACACCCACACAGCTTTTAAATCCCTCCAGGGTTAGGGATTCCACCACTGCCCCGGGCAGTTGTGCCAGTAAAAAAAAATTTGTCTAAAATCCAACCGAAAGGAAGGAGAGAAGTTTTTTCTCTTGGAGCAAAACAACTCTGGGATGCTTTCCTTTCATAGCCTCCACTGGAAGCAGTGGGACTGCTGTTTAAGGATGCGATTGCTCCCTTTGGGTTGAAAACACTGGCAGTTCTGGCCCTCACTTTGCTTCAGTAGATTCAAAAATATTTATCAGTGCTAAAGTCACTAATTCCTGCCTGTTTGTGTGGTCCTCAGCCAGGCAAACCATCCGGGAGGAGAAGGATGCCCGAGCTGGAGAGAGATCGAACTGCTGACAGGTAAAGAGATCAGAGATTCTGATAGCAGATAATCTGCATCAGATCTCCGAGATCAACCTCGCTTTTCCTCATCAAACACCAGTTAAAATCCCCATCCTGCTACCACACAGCACCAGGAGCAGTTCCCTCACCTCCAGGCAGGTGAATCCCAGTTTGCAGGGCTGAGCACACGCAGCGTTTCAGCAGGATCTTGGCCCCGCGCGCCTCTTCCCCTGCTCTCTGCAGGTGCAGCAGCACCTGCCTGTTTGTTGACTGTCAGACTGCCCATCCCAGGTGGAGCCTGAGAACTCCCCTGCACTCTGTAAATCCCCCTTCATGGCTGAGCTGTGCTGTTCGTGCCATAAATCAGTCTGAGGGATCAATGAGTCCTGGCACGCCTGGCCATTTCCTGTGTACCCTTGCTCTTTGAAGCACCCTTCTTTTATTGGGAGGATCTGAGAGGGTTTCTTCTTCTGACCTGCCATTTTCCATGAGTTTGGGATGTGTTCCCTGACAATCCAGCCATTTTTTATCTGTGCACGCAACAGAGTTGTGGCCACAGGGACCAGCTGACCCAGGAGCAGGGCAGGAGAACAGCACAAACACCCTCCCTCAGTGGGGTTCACCCCACAAACCCATTTGTGCAAGAACAGCAAGACCTGGGCTTGATCATTTGGGTGCTGGCACCCCACAATCACCCCACGATCTCTTTCTCTGCTTTAAAACATAAAAAAACCCACCCCTCTCCAAGCAAATATTTAAAATCCACGTCTCATGGATTATGACAGAGCAGGACCTCTCCTAAAGAACAGTGCCAAAGTCTAATGAGGATGCACATTCCCTGCTTTTGAAACTACTCTTGCACATACCTGCTTCTTCGTATATAAACTGAACGTGCAGCCAGCTGAAAACACGAGCTTTTTTAGTAGCTGACTTTTTATCTGGCATTTTGGCTCCGTGCTTTGCTCTTCCCTGCTGAGCATTTCAGAAATAGCCCAGGGAAGAGATGAATAACTCAGATTCATCTCCACTTTGGCCCAGTGGAGGGGGCATGGGGGGCTTCAGGCGACAAAGACTGGTCACATCGCACCTCCTTGGAGGAGACTCAGGGCATGCATCATTTAACTTGCACAGCAAAAATAATAAACCGGGAAAAGTAGAAGTCCTGCTCCCACCAGAGCTGCCAGCTTAGTCCCATTCCACCTTCTGCCTGTTTTATGATGCATTCCCAACATAAAACCACTGAGGATGAAAGCAAGAGGCAGAGCAGCAAAATCAGCCTCGCTCAAGGTGCGTTAAATTTGGGATTTGCTTGTTGCTACTCCCGCGTTAATTGTGCCACTAAGAGTGCATGAACGTAAAACTTCTCAGCTGAAATGGAAAAAAGGCTGCAGACCTCAGATTCTACCTGCAGGTTTATTAGCCAGCTGGGAGGCACTATTAAATGTATTTATTGTAGCCAGACTGGAACATCCCAATTAAGACAGGTGAGAAGGGCAGAATAATTGATGTGAAAAGTGTACAAAACCAGGGAAAGTGCGAAAAAGATTAAAATCTCAATATTGTTTCTGCTGTCAATATACCAAGAATTTCCAACAGGTTTATTCAGTTTATGTCACCCTTGAAGCAGTGTCAATCCATAGAACCAAGTGCCAAAAGTGTCATTGAAATCAATACTTAGAATTCCAGGAGCGAATGTGGAGAGCATCCACAGCGACGGAAAACCACACACAAATGTAGACGTGTTGACTCCTCTGTTACTGGGAGAAACTTCCCCTGGGGAAGTTTTGCCCACTTCATAGAACCCCAGAATGGTTTGGGTTGGAAAGGACCCTAAAGCCCATCCAGTTCCACCCCTGCCATGGGCAGGGACACTTTCCCCTATCCCAGGGTGCTCCAAGCCCTGTCCAACGTGGCCTTGGATATTTCCAGGGATGGGGCAACACTTCCACCGTATGTTTTTGCCCCAATCCCCCTTTGGCCAGCGTGCCCACAGCACTGCAGGTGGTGGAGATGATCAAGGCATTCCCAGCGTGTTCCCAAGGAGATGAGGCTGTCTGTTGCCAACACAATAAATTCCAAGAAGAATTAATGAATTAGTACTAATTGGAGAGCTAAGCGAATAGGTACAGCAGTGTTAGGATTGCCATTATTGTGTAATTTAAAAATAATTTCCCAGTAATTGATATTAATGAATGAGTCCATTGCACAAGTCATAACTGATCTGGCATCACCTGGAAATGGGTAAATGGAGTCAGCAGCAGAGGGGGACACAGCATGTGAGGGAGTGAAAGAAATTCCTCACCGCAGCACAGAAAACTCCGCTTATTGATTTCACATTGACGGCGCTAATCGCCTTTACCTCTGAGCCACAAAGTGCGCTTATAAAGCTGGGCACACATAAATAACTCTCAGCCTGGCTCAGCTGGGAGAGGACTGAGCTTCTCCTGACCGTTTCTGAGTGCTGTCTCTTGCCTGTAGGACCATTGATTCCCTGTACCAGGAGCTGGCAGAAGAAGGACTGCTCATCAAAGTCAAGAAAGTGAATCTCTCTGACTACGTTGGTAAAGTAGCCCTTTTACAGCTCGTGTGGTGCTTGATGTAACCAAACCCCTAAGCCCTTCCACGCTCACTGAGCTCTGTTTCCAGCCAAGACCGAGCTCAAGAGTAGCTGCACTTTCAGGACTTTGAATATCTAAAGGCAGGTATGCAAATCCTGTTTCTGCATGGTGCTCAGAGCCTTTCACTTCTGCTGCTGCACCCAGACCGGGTGCAGAGCTGGTGTTCAACTCCAGGCACCAACACCTGGGAGCCTGGAATGGTTTTGGATGTCACAACCCCTCTGAGGCGGAACCAGAGCATCCTTTAAGGAGCTCTTGCCAGGCATCGGCAAGGCAGGGCAAATCTAACAGAGCAAGGGTCACAATCCTTGCAGAATATTTCAAAAATTGCACCTCCAGCTTTTGCTCGTTGAGCAGAGAAGACTCACCTGGCCCTTCCCCGCACCTCCCATGAACTTTGAGCAGTGCTCTGAGCCATATCTGGCCCTTGGTTTGAGGAAGAGGTGTCTCTGCCCAGTTCTGCATTTCACACTCCTCTTGTCTGGTTTCTGTTACCTGCAACTGCAGCCAGACCTGATTATCTGTGCTCTACACAGAAAAAAAGGGGTAAAAAACCTCCCAAACTTCACATTTTCAGACTTCAGAGGGGTCTGACCCCCTGTCCACAAACATTTGGTGACACACAGGGAAATCACAGCAGTTTAACAGCAAAAAAACCCCCAAGAGTCAGTAGCTTCAAAGGTTTGAATTTGCTGCCATCCAGAAACAACCGTGCCAGGGACTGATAGCACAAGACAGGAAAGCCAGATTCTCTTCTGTCACCTCCAAATGTTTTTATATAAAGTCTTAGAAGCACCAGTTCAGCCTCCAGAGCCTCTGCCCATTCCTCTGCAGAACTGCTAATTCTCTGAATTAACAAGTGTCCCATCTATTTTATGCTCATTAAAGACCATGAAGCAAAGGATTATTTCCATCCTTCCTTTGTTCTCCCAACCCATCAAGGTCACTTTTGTCCACCAAACATTCCCCCAGCCACAAACGCTTTTAAAACAGCACATCTTCAACAATTTTTTTTTTTTTTTAAATCCAGAAAAACTCTCTTGATGGGGTGCACGGATGCAATCAAAGCCTGCAGAGAAAGGAATCCTCACCTGCTCTGCTAAGGAAGGTCACTTCCAGTTCCTGGGGAAAGGACAAAGAGTGGGACTGTGCTGCACAGCCAGTGAAGGCACTGAAATGTCCCCCCTCTATGACAAACTGACATCACTGAACTAATTTTCTTGGTGACCTTATCTAAATTAGTCAGAGAATATCCACTGTGATTTATGTGCAGTTGCAATTAAACCCTTTGATGCCTTCTAATTAAATCTGTGAAGATTAATTCCTATCCCCTTCTTTTGATTTCTCCTTAAATAAAAGATAAAACCTGAAATGAATTTTATTCTTCAGAGGGGAGGGGGCAGTTGCACCAGGGCTTTTCTGCCTTTTTGCCCCCAGATTACACCTCCACTTTCACTCTTAACCACTGCTAATTTACCTCTGCTCCAGAGGCCTCTTGCCCTCTCCCTCATCATCTCCAGTAAAACGTAATATGTTATTATTTTTCAATAATAATCACCATAATGACATGTAATTTATGCTAAAAATAATCACTGACTACATCACAACTGGTTTTCCTGCTTGTGGCCCATCCTCCTGGATCTTTGTTCTCCAGCACGTCTTGGATACGGACTTTGACAGGGCAAGCAGTGTGATTATAGCTCTGTAACAAGAGCCAAGGCAAGATTAAATCGTTTCAGTTCGCTTCAGGGATTTTTAGTTTCCTTGGGTTGTTTTGTGGAGGTTTTTTTGAACAAAAGGGGGAAAAGAAAAAAAAAACATGCAGAGAGCCCCACCAAATGAGGTGACACGCTAACACCTCCAACACAGAGAGGAGCTGAGATGGGACCCAGCCAGGGAAAAGCTTGTTAAAATAGCTTTTCCCCCTTTTTGAAATCCTTCTGAGAGCGCATGGTTCACTGGGATTCTAGCCCTGCAAAATCCCAAATCCAGGACTCCTTTGCCAGCAGCGTGATTTATGGTACCGCTAATGATTCTTCTCCACAAAGTTCCTTTCAAAGGTTACTGGGGACCGACTGCTCTCTGCTGAGCAGCTTCCACAGCCTGGAAGGGAAAGTCCACAGCCTGTTCAGCTTAAATTTTCCTTTGCAGTTCACCTTTCTCAGAAATTCTGCCAGAATACTGAGCCCCTGTCCCTGGGTTTGCTGAGCGTGTGTTACACCCCTGTCCTGCGGCAGCTCCTCAACCCCCGAGTTCTGCTTTTCGTAACAACAGCGCCGCGTTTATGAAGCTCCTGCTTCCTCCTCACAGGCTACTACGACTGTCTGAGGAACGTCCTTCGTGACTCGGGTGTCCATCCCAAGCCCTCGATCCCAGAAGTCCGGCAGCTCGTGACCCTGTACGGAATCTTGCCCTTGGGTAAGAGCACACCAACAATTCCCAGGGGGCAAAAACCACCGCGGCTTTGCTTCCTGTCAGAAACAGGCATTTTTAGGGGCTTTGACAGGGCTTGATTGGTCCTAATCTGAAGCCTTTTGCAGTCTGATTGTTTTCCAATGAAGCCTTCAGAGTGAAGGTTGGATCATTTTAATAGCGGGGAAAGGCTCGTGCCGTGGTCAGGTATTGCCTCCCCAGCCCAGCTCTGTTTGCATGGCAACAGTTTGGGAATGGCAGCACGTAAAGGGAAACCACTTGGGAGAGATAATAGCTCAAACAAGCTCCAGTGATCAAAATTAATCAAGTTAAGGGAAGGGCTAAGGTTGCAATTTACCTTTTACAAGCTGGCTAATGTTACTCAGCGCTGCACAGCGCGATCGTTTCAGGAATTAGTCTGGATACACTTTGGACATCGCAGAGAACGCTTGTAGCTGCCCTTGTGCAGTTTGAATGCCAGGCTTAGCCAATATCCAGCAAGGCTTTGCTGGGTCAGGTTGTTTGCTTTTAATGTAAAATCTATCCCATAATTTACTTGGCGGTGGCATTATGCCAAACTGCAGTGATTGCAAGAAGTGCCTGTCTCAGGGGTCTTTACTCAAAACCTCCTTTGCGTCCCCGCTTTCCGCTCCTGATTGGATTTTTCAGCCTCAGTACCTCACTTCCATCCTTTTCCATTGCTGATTGGACCTTGGGGAGATTTTAACCAGGTGAGTCCTCCCCCAGGCCGTGTCACTGTCTGCTCGTCCCCTTTGGAGGGGAAAATCACCGACATCTCCCTGCCTGCCATCCTGGCAAACACAGCAGAGCTGACACACAACTTCTGCTTTTCCCTCCTTCCAAAGGCCAGTGCTCAGGTTATTCTCCCTCCAGCCTGGATGGGGCTCTTCCCACCTGGAACAGCCCCAGCTGGTTTGGGGCGAGCCCTCAGGGGCTGGCTGGAGGTTGGACTGCAATCAGCTGAGAGAGCTCAGCAGTTATCCCTGTCTGCACAATGTATTTCACGTATCCCATAACTCCTCCAACGCTGTGTTTTAACACCACCTAATCCAGGGAAATCAAGCCCCGACACAGCCCTTAATCAAGAGAACCCATAAATTTTCTGCCATTTATGCAATTGGCAAAAAAAAATCTAGAGAGAAGAGCCCCTGGACTGGTTAAACAAACAAAAGGTATTGGCAAGAGCAGTTTGAAAAATGCCTTTGAGTAACAAAAGGTTTTACATGAGCCAAAAAAATAGGTACAGGAATGGTTTCACCTTTGGGGTGATATGTTACAGATGACATTTTACTTAATTGGTCTCCAGACTAGTCCATCACGAGAAAATTGTGTATCACAGAAGTGAAAGTTTTTCTCAAAACGGTCACCTGATGGCAAGGAAAGCCCCAGCTCAAATGGCGTTAAGGAAATTATAAGCAGCTGAAAGGAGAAAGAATGGTAGAAGCTATACTTCATCTTGAACACGGAGGACTCTGCTGCTCCCCTCCTAATAAATCTTTGTGCAATGGTAATGGATTGGTACGGAATGACCAAATATTAATAAAGCCTGGGTGGCTGACAACTTCCTACACCCTGCACCGTGCTGGAGTAATGGCATTCATCTCTGCTGGCTTCACTGTCATTTATTTGGGATGTTAAACCATCAGGACACGGATAGCCACCCTGATTGATTTGTTTTAAATGCCAGAGGACTTTGCCAGGCTGAGCCGAAGGCTCCCTGGGGGCAGTTTCCCCCCCGCAGGCTGCTGGACACCAGTCTCAGAAACCTCCAGATTTTCAGGCACACACAACTACCACCGCCATTGACACAGGGCATCTTTAGGCATCCAGGCAAAGATGTTACAGCACTCCCAGCGGGCATGGATAAAGTATTTGACATTTCCTGCTATTTCCATCTCGGGAGGTTCACCTGTCCCCAGTTCATGTGGTGACAGCTGCGAGGAAGACAAATTCCATCATTATCAACCACCTAAGTCTGTCTGTGCTTGTGCTTTCCCATTGCTAGGCTTTCCCAGGCGATGGATCATAATTCCTGCAGCCCAGGATGAATTTACCTGGAGCAGCCATGGAGACAGAGTCAGAAATGCTGAGCAGTCGCTGCTGCAGGCGCAGCAAGGGAAGCACAGCAAGCCTGGCACTCGCATTCGCTCTGCTCTCCAAACCATTCTTTCAGCTCACACAGGTTTAAAAATGAAGTTCTCCCATCAGAAGGTACCACTAAAAGTGGATGAATCCTGCTCCAAACAGGGATGTTAAATCTGCTGGGCTCACACCTCTGGTTATACAGAACTGAACTCGAGAGCACTCACGCCGTAGTAAGGAAACAATTAATTCACGTTATCAATTATTTACGGTGAATAAAAAAGGAGGAATCATTCCATTACCTTTATGGCAGATTTAAATGAAAGCAATAATGGTGCCTTATGACTTTTTACAGGGTCCCAAACCGTCCATGAGAATGCTCCTTTGGTGAAATCCCTGTTGCTGGCAGGACCCGCCGGTGTCGGGAAGAAAATGTTGGTCCACGCCATCTGCACAGAAACAGGAGCCAACCTCTTCAACCTCACTCCCTCCAACATTGCTGGCAAATATCCAGGCAGGAAGGGCCTGGTGATGATGTTTCACATGATTCTCAAGGTATGGTGTCTTGGGCAATTCTCTGCAAAGGCGGTCCGGTTCTTCTGAGGGACAAACAGGGAATTGAGTTTGCAGTTTCTCCATAAGGAGGAACACACACACACCTTGGGCAAAGCTGCTCAACCCAGTTTGAAATTCCTGCCCTGCCTTCAACATCAGGAAGGATTTCTTCATGGAAAGGGCCCTCAGGCCTTGGAAAAGGCTGCCCAGGGAGTGGTCGAGTCCCCACCATCCCTGGAGGTGCCCAAGGAACACCTGGATGTGGCACTCAGTGCCCTGCCCTGGCTGGAAGGTGGTGATAAGTCAAAGGTTGGAGGCCTTTTCCAACCAAAATGGTTCTGTGAAACCACTTGTTGACAGCCAGTGTGCGCAGCTCTGCAGAGGATTTAATGCCCCTGGAGAAATCACTGGGAGCAGCCATATTTTTCACGTGAACATTTATGGGAGCTCTGTGTTACCTTGAATACGAAAAGCAGCACAGATAAAGAAAATTGTGCTCTCTGTTTATGTGCACGTCAGCCAGGAACGCTTGCCATGCAGCATTTAATCAAATGCTAGGCTGGGGGTGGTCAGAAATTTCCTCTCTGGGGCTGTTGCTGGACAAGAGCTCTCTCCCCTCTATTGCTCTCTGTTCACCTATCGGCAAGCTCTTCGAAAGAAGGAATCCTGCTTCAGGATTACAGGGAACAGAAATGTAGGAGAAGTCTGGAAATGAAAGCAGGCATATGAACTGTGAAGGACATAGCCCAAATCCTCCACAAAAAAACAAAAAACAAAATAAAAGAAAAAAAAAATTTAAAAAGACACTATCCTGGCAGGAATTCTTCCACATTCTAAGTCCTCAGCATTTCTGCTCCAGATAGGAGCCGGTAAACATTTCCAGAGACCAAAAAAAGAAAAAAAAAGGTAGGAAAAAGCCAAATGCAATATTTTTCCAGTACCAGCAGTCTACTAAAATTGGCTTTGCTGGGGATTTATCAGCTGTATTTTATGAAATCCAGTCTTGCAGCAGGTTTTGCGACAAGTGCCTCCATCCCCAGAAAAGCCACGTTTCACAGTCGAGAGCAAAGCCACCCTGGAGGCTGCCGGTGCCGAGGGAAGGGTGGCAGTGCTGTGATCACACCCACCTTTGGTGCTGGGGCACTGACTCTGGGCCTGGCACGGCTCAGGGCCGTTAGACCGAGCTCACAGTCACATTTCACCTTCCCCCACTTCATTTCTCTGCCCTCATCAACGGCAGAGCTCAGCTCTGGCTGCTGGCACAGCACGCGCCGTCCTCGCCACCACGTAATCCCTGCTGGAGCACAAGGACTTGGAGCACAGGAGAAATGAGGGCATTTTTTTACTCCTGGATGAGGTTCCAGCTGGAGATAGTTGGGGGTTTTTTGTACACTTGCACACAAACAATATGGACAGTAAGAGGAGCACGCACGAAATGTGTATCTACACACACTGATACGTAATTACATACACGCGCCTCGTGTCCTGCGTGCCTACAAGTACGCACAAGCCCTTACATTTTACATGATTTAAAAACAAGTGGAAACACTCTCCAACCCCTCCCTCAAAATCACGAGCAGCAGTCCGAGATTATTTCTCTACTTAAACTCTTAAAAAAAGACATTTCAGTGAACCTCCATGAGTTGCTGGGATGGAGTTGCTCGCAATCACGTGGAATCACTGATTCACTGCTTCCAACTCTGCTGCTTTAACAGCAGAGCCGATGGCAGAGCCCAGAGTTTCTCCTTCCTTCATGTTCAGTCCTTCCCTGCGAGGGTGGGGAGGCCCTGGCACCGGGTGCCCAGAGAAGCTGGGGCTGCCCCTGGATCCCTGGAAGTGTCCAAGGCCAGGCTGGACAGGGCTTGGAGTTGTAAGACTGTAGCACATGTGGCAGACAAGCCACGGAAGAAGTTGGTAGCTTGCAGCTGACATTTCATAGTTAATATTCCCAGCTCTCAGTCTTATCCGACCTACCACAACATCCATTGTCAGAGGGCCCTCTGTGCGGAGATCACTGACAGTTCCCCTCATCTCCCTGATCAGACACTTCTGGGCAGGATTTTTGGAAACAGCAGCTGTTGTCAAGCAAGCTCTCCCCTCCAGCTTCCCAGAGTGCCTTTATGAAGAGTTAGTCCAGCAAAATTCAGACCTTCCACTCCGAGTTGGGAGTGAATGACAGGAAACATGACAGCTCTTTCCCTCTTATCTCACGGTCCACACAACCACTGCTGAACACCAGGATTTAGTAAATAAGGATTAATGGTGCTCTGTGATAAAGGTGAAGCCACCTCACACTTTTGATTGCCTATCCTACGTGCAAACAAAAGGGTTTCTGTAACGAAAGGAAACTCTGGAGAGCATAAAATGACCATTAGGAAACTCTCCTTCCATAACTGAGCGTTGGCTGCTGGCAGTTGTTCCGTGGGAGACGCCCTAAACAAGTGAACAGGATTGGGGGGAAAATGAAACTTTAATTTGTTTCAGATGCAAAAGCCAAATTCTTCCCCCTCCCCTCCCCGCTGCTCCCTCTTTCATGGAGGAGACTTGCAGGAGACACAGCAGCCCTGATCCAAGAGAGGCTTGAGTGTTACTCCAGGCAGGCATTTTAATGTCACTCGGAGGAAATGACTTCTCATACCAGAGGAGGAAAACACCAACATTTCAATCTGCCTGTTCAGAGGAGACGTGAGGGAGATTGGTATTGA
Source organism: Dasyornis broadbenti (assembly GCA_013397935.1). Classification (NCBI taxonomy): domain Eukaryota; kingdom Metazoa; phylum Chordata; class Aves; order Passeriformes; family Dasyornithidae; genus Dasyornis; species Dasyornis broadbenti. The sequence continues at coordinate 475,404 of VZRN01001791.1, read as the reverse complement.
ATAGGAGAAGTATTGAAAGAGGCTGCAAACACCAAGCCTGGGCCCTTGTGATCTCCATAAAGACACAGCAAATCCTGATCCTGCCAGGTCAGCTCTGCTTCGGAGCAAAAGGAGAGACCTGTCTCCAAAAGAGAAGCACTTCCCAAAAATCCCCCCCAAAACAAAACTCACCCTTCGAGCATGAACCAGAACATGCTGGAATGTTTCAATTAAGCCCCATCTCCCAGCCTGAGCTGCCAGCTTGTGCCAAGCAGCCACTCGGCTCTCCCATGCAGCAGCACCGAGGAAAAGACGCGAGGAAAGGCAGCGAAGGATGCACGGAAACAAAACCGCGCGCGCAGAGAGCGCCTTGTGCCCCGAGCCACATGAGGGGAAACCTTGTTAGCACAAGACTGAGCTGGCTGGCAGAGAGGTGGCCAGGAGGAAACGGCAGCAGGGAAGCCGTGAGTGTGTGTTTCGGCAGCTCAGTATGTGCTGCGCAGGGCAGGGAGCTCCAGAAATGTTTCAACACCAGCGCCCTTATCAGGCTCTTTGGCTCTGCTCTTTAGCAAGTCAGAGGTGACTGCACAAGTGTTACACCAAAGAAAAGGGATGTGGTGGGGTTTATTTAAGATTAAATTGTACAGTCCCAGCATTCGGAGAACTTTGAAGTCTGCCATCAATTTGGTTTTTCCCCACCGATTTGGCATTCCTTTGTTCGTAACCACTGCTGTGCTGTCCCTTCAGCCAGACCATTTTTCTGGCAGGTTGAAGAGCCAGGTACAGCTGGCCCTGGGACACTGACAGAATTCTGTTTGTGTCTAGCATTTCCATGCCACACAAGACTCTTCCGTGACTTTTAATTAAATTTGGGAACAACACAGTCAAGTCTGTCTTCCACAATCCAAAACAATTCCTTCCGTGGTGCAGCTCAGCCTGCTGGAACCCTCAGACCTGTGAAGTATCACCAATGCTCAAATATGCAGTTATTTCTGTGAGAAAGCAGCTTTAACTTGTGCTACCCTAACGTTAAAAATTTAAATTTACCCTGTTACAAGTCATTTTCTGCCTGACAAACCAGAATACAGCGGCCTCATCACTGTAGCTCTGGAATATTTACCTGGTGAGGTTAGGAAAAGTCTAACCACAGCTTTCTCAGTGCATAAACTACAGAGCACTGAGAAGCTCTCAAAAATAACTCGAGATTCCAGAAAATCTTGGGCCTTTTAAAAAAGAAATCCCATCAAACCCTTCAAGTTCGGAGGAGCCTTGTGCACGTGTGCTGGGCAAGAATCAAATTTCTGCAATTTCAAGTGTAACAATTTAAGTGTTAAACTCTGGCTTCTCAGGTTTGAAAAGTTGAACCCAGAGCTTTCAAAAGTGCTGTTTGATCTTTGATGACTGTTGACAGCAGGATGAGTTGGTTTTTTTCCCCATAATGATCTTCCTGAAGAACAAATCTCAGTGTGGTATTAGAAGGGTTAAGGGGCCATCTGCTGGCAGCTCCAACAAATTGTGGAATTGCAGCAAAGCTAATAAAATTTCAATTACAAATTAATTACGTACAGTGCATTTAATTATCCATGGATTCAAACTGTCCATGGATAATTCAAATGGAGCACTTTCACGGGGGGGATATAGAGGCTGCTATGGATCTGCCAACAATTTAAATTAGATGCCAGTGGATTCTGGGTGTCTGATCTGGATTTAGAAGGAACCGCCAGGCCCAAACACAGTGGGTTGAATTGGGTTGTATTAATGTCTATCAACACCAGAAAAATCATGAGGTGGTTTGGGTTGGAAGGGACCTTAAAGCCCATCCAGTGCCACCCCTGCCATGGGCAGGGACACCTCCCACTGTCCCAGGCTGCTCCAAGCCCTGTCCAGCCTGGCCTTGGACACTGCCAGGGATGGAACACCCACAGCTGATCTGGCCAACAAATACACCCAGGCCATTATCTACATTTAGCCTTCGCCTCAAAACAGAAAACGCAGGAAATTCTCTCTCTGAGAGCCAAAATGGAAGTTATTCGTTAAAGGGGTGACAACAGCGAGTGTTGCTCTGTAAGAGGCAAAATGAAGGCATCATCTGATTTCAAATTTCAGGCTGCTTTTGAGGGGGGCTGCTTACCACAGAGAACATCTCCAAGCCAAACAAGGAATGTCTGCACCTCCCAGCCTGTGGCGACCCCATATTACTGCTGTAGTTTTAATCTGTCGCTTTACTCCACGCGCTCCCGGAGTAAGTGTTACCCCTCAGGCTGCACAGGCAGGAGAACGTTCCCATAACTGCCAAGTGCACACAGCAGCTCCTGCAAGATTTTCATATTATCTTTTCTGAGGTGTTTTTAGTTTTTAAGTGCTCATTATTAACGCTCAATATTTGAGCTCCTGGTCTCCAACAAGGGAAAAAGTTCAGGAGGGACATGGAGCTGCTGGAGCCAGTCCAGAGGAGGCCACCGAGCTGATGAGAGGGATGGACCCCTCTCCTACAACGAAAGGCTGAGAGCAGTGGGATTGTTCAGCCTAGAGAATAGAAGCTTTGGGGTGACCTTAGAGCCCCTTCCAGGGCCTGGAAGAGGTACAAGAAAGATGGAGAGAGGTGACTTACAAGGGCCTCGACAAGGGGGAATGGCTTCCCACTGCCAGAGGGCAGGGACAGGTGGGATATTGGGAAGGAATTGTTCCCTGGGAGGGTGGGGAGGCCCGGGCCCAGGGCACCCAGAGAAGCTGTGGCTGCCCCTGGATCCCTGGCAGTGTCCAAGGCCAGGCTGGACAGGGCGCGGGGCATCCGGGAACAGTGGAAGGTGTCCCTGCCCACAGCAGGGGTGGAATGGGATGGGCTTTAAGGTCCCTTCCAACCCAAACCATTCCAGGATTCTACAATCCAACTGTTCCAGAGCTGCAGGCATCACTTGGCACATTCATTCTAGGACTGACTGGTTACCATAAATAAAAGTATCACACGCTGAAGGTGGCACTGCTTCCACTCCACCCCATCACCAGCACGGCACACAAACAGAGCAGCCCTCATTTCCTGCCCCTTTCCCCATCCCATTCCTCCTGTACAGACACACACACGCCCTTCTTTGAAGCACGTCCGCAAAAATCCGCTGCGGTGCTGCGAGCAGCGATGCTCACAGCTCCACTCTTCCTGCCTGGCTGTCAATCACACAGGAGCCTGGGATGCACACAGCCCATGGATTTGGCAAGCTGCCTTCCTGGAAGCAGCAGTGCCAAACCAGGGGGAATTAAAGGAAAGAAGAGGCAGCATAGAAGGATGCTGTGTCTCTCTCGTTATCGTTGACTCCTCGAGCCATCACTTTTGTTGCTGAGCAAACTCCGAGAGCCACTAGAAAAGTGATTAAAATTTGGCTGCAGAACGTCTCGACCTCTGGAATGTCTCAACCTCTGGCGTTTCTATAGCAATGGGGAAGAGTGCAGGACGTGCAAAAAGCCTGTAGCATTGCTGCCATCCTGCTGTGAACCAGAGGTATCGTGCCTCCGACTCCGGAGCAGGAAAACCCATTTGTGGACACCTCCCTTCCTCCTCCAGATTTAATTCCGTGTTCATTCTTGGGCTCACTGCAAATTAATGCTGGGGTTTCAACCAGAATTAAATTAAAGATTAGTGCCCTCCCCTCTCATGCAACGGCCATGCCTCGCCTGTCTCCCCATCCAGAAAACCAGGGTGCGATCCCAGCATCAGCCTGAAGCTGCTCTTGGACTAGAATTTTCCATTGAACGCCAAATCCAGGCTGCCTTTTGCAGGAATGCAACTGCATTTGTTATGAGGAATTAAAGACAAGCAGACAAAATGATTCCATTCGGGGCAGGCTGTTAATGCCCGATTCCTAACTAGAAAGAGCTGAATTTGCCAAGGTGCTGAGCAGTGCTGAACATTCCTGTGGATAAAAAAAAATAAACCAGGCTAATTGAGCTGCTGAAATCTAGATTCAAAGGCACAGTGACAGGCTCCCAGGTACGAAATCACAGCCGTTTTCATCACCTCCTTGCCTTTTCCCCCAGGTGGGCAAGCGACTGCAGCCTTCAGTGGTGTGGATTGGAAACGTAGAGAAAGTCTTTTCCAAAGGGGCAGCAAAGGGAGAAGAAGAGGTGAGTTGTTCTTTATTTCAGGGCAGATAGTTTCTCCTGTTGCACTGCATCCCACACAAAGGAACGAGTGTGTTCCTCAGCTTAGCACACACTGCTATGACCAGACCTGCCAAAGCTTGCTTGATAATAGCTCGCCTCACTAAAGTTTTTTATTTTTTTTTTAGTTTTTAAGAGAGTCTTGTGACTTCTTAAGAGCCCCCAAGAGGTCACATTTCTCTCCTCCACCTATCCTTGCTTTATTTAAAAATAGCCCAGTCACTGCTCATCAGTGCACTGGAAAGTAAAAGGGAATAATGGAGAATTTCAAAATACGAGGCAAGAAGCTAAAAGTTGAGATGAGCTGAAAGTGTTCAGCTCTATTAATTTGAGAAATTGGATGGAGCCAAAGTGAAAAATAAAGTAACAAGGATGAATTTCCACTGCAAAAACAAAGAGCCTGTGTTAAATAGTTACAATTACAGATTATTTTCTTTGGGCTCCCGGGAGTCATAATGCCACTGCTTCCATTCCTGCCTCTCCTGTAGAGCTTCCCCATTGGAAAGAAAATTAAAACACTGCCCAATCGTCACAGCAACAAAACCACTGAGCAGGTAGCAATTCACCCCAATTCCTGTTGCCTGTAAAATATTTTGCTTTTGGAGCTCTGTGTGAAAAATTAAACCTTTTTTCTTGGATTCTCTGTGGGGTGGTCTCACGCCTGTATTTTGGAAAGGCAGCACAAGGCAACCCAGCCTTGGATGGGGCTGTTCCCTCTGCAAGGGCTGCGTGTGCAGTGCTTGATGCCCTCAGTGGTGCCCATGACGAGAGGGGACATTTCCCTTGGGCTCAAACCTTAACAGAAAGTGCAGATGGGGATTAAAATTAAGATTAGGGGCCAAGGATGGCCTGGGCTACTCATGATCCTTGTCTGTTCAGCCATCGCTGGGGAAGGATTTCTTGTCCTGCCCACCTCAGAGCCCAGGGCATCACCTCTGCCCCTTTCATCCCATCCCAAGGCCTGCAGGCTTTTCACAAAAGGCCCCTTCCCTTGGTGGGAGTGTTGGCTCCAGGCTTGGAATCCCACACATCCCAAAGTGTCCACAGCATTGCCAGTATTCGGAGGAGAGAAATGAAACGGGAGGGACAGGCAGGGGTCAGCAGCAGTCTGGGGAACCTTCCTTAGGAGCACTGGAATTTTGGAGACTCGTGGAATGGTTTGGGCTGGAAAGGGCCTTAAAGCTCACCTTGTTCCACCCCCTGCCGTGGGCAGGGACACCTTGCACCATATCCCAGGCTGCTCCAAGCCCTGCCCTAAAAGATGAGCTAAGCTCAGCCTTCAGGAGCCGAAGCGAGTGTCAGTCACTGTGCTTATCCCAGGGTGACATTCCTGCCTCCAGCACTGAGGAGGAGCCCTGAGTTCATCCAGGAGCAAAACCATGAGCTGGCTGTGTCACCCTGGCCAGCAGCAGGCCCTGCCCCAAAGGAGGCCTTCAGCCCTGGGGCTCAGACATGCTCAACTCATATCTCGATTACACAGTTGGCACATGGTAAAATGCAGAGCATGACTTAGAGAAAGGAAAAAAAGAACATATTGTGTCAAGACAGGGTCATTTAGGGGAAAAAAAAAAAGTGCTACTCTACCCCAAAAGTTGTGGGAAAGCTTATTACAGCAGTCTGGTTAGGCTTCTCCAGCCAATATTCACTCGAACATTATCAAATATAACTCTCCAATAGCAGGTTTTGCTCAATACTCGTTTGCTCTGCAAGCAGTAGTTAAAGATGTGTTACAAAGTCAAGCAGTGAATTATTGCAAAGACATGAACCCTGAGCTCCCAGAACTTGTGTTCTCAGAGTCTCAGCCATTAGAAACGACAGCACAAATCGGGAAGTGTACTTTCCACACTTAGGAGTCAGAAAATCATAACCCCCAAGAGCTGCGAGGATTCCAAGCCAGGTTACAAGTTTCTACCTGTCGAGGTTCATCAGGTGTGAGGCCCCTGCAATATTTCTCCTTGAGCTGGAAATGAGAATTTCCTTCTTTAAACGAGTTGTTCAAAGGCAGGAAAGAAACAACTTGACCAGTAAATTCAGTAGTGAAAGGCACTGGCACAAACCCACAGAAACACGAGCAGAAATCAAGTGTTCACCTGGTCCTGAGGAGGCAGAACCTTCCTACCTGGGCTGATATCTCATCTTGCTCGTAACCAAACACAACCAGAGCGCTCCAAACCCCCAAAATCCTGTTGCAGGCAGCAGGTCCAGCTCCACCTCATTAACTCCGAGCTGTCAGCATCGTTAACAACTCCTTCCTCCTCGCGTTTCCGTGTGCTGCAGACGAACGCCAAGCGCCTGGCAAAGTTCCTGCCCCTGTTCCTGAGGGCTGTGAGAGCCAAGGACAGAGTGCTGCTCGTGGGGACCACCAGAAGACCCTTCGATGCCAATATGGGACCTTTCTGCAAAGTCTTCCAGAAAATCATTCTTGTTCCCAAGCCTGACTACCTGACAAGATTTGGCAAGTATTTCAAGTCATCCTCGCGGTTATTCCTGTTTAAAATCCATGTTTGTTGTCTGGTTACCCTCAGAACTCAGCTTAAGTCATGCCCCTGGTACATCTCAAGTCCTGAAAATTTAGGTTAAACCAATACAGGCTACCCCAAAGATCAAATAATAAAAGGGGGAGTTGGGAGATGAGTTTAAAATATTGTTCAGCAGTGATTAACGTTTTTCCATGAGTTTAGTGTGCACCAAGTTCAGCCTGAGCTGGTTTCCCCCCTGTATGAAGCACAAGATCCTCTTTCAGCACACATTTTTTTATTTTAAGCTTTTTTTTTTTTTTACACAGTGATTCTGAATTACTGGTTCCAGTTTGCATTTCCAATTTGCAATTCCGAATTTCCGGTTCCTCTACGCAACACAACTTCTAGGCCTCTTCGAAACCAAACCATGTCCGAAGGACTAAATTTCCTCACTGCCAAATTCCGCATTTTGTGCTTACAATGCACAAGAGAAATTGTAGAGGCACCCAAGATCTTCCATGTCTGGTCTATCAAACATTTACAGTGATAGACGGGCCGTCCCAAATTCATTGAGTATTCCATGTACTGAGACTCCAAGCTTGCATAGAAAACAGTGGCTTTTTTTTTTTCCAGCCATGTAAATTGGCCTAATAAGACAAACTTCCCATGTTTTGAGATTTTAAGCACCCTGCAGTCTGCAATGAACAGCAATAAAGGAAAGCACATTTGGCTCAGGGATGTTGTCGCACAGGCACTCTTCACCCTGTCCACACTGTCACCTTCTCACAAAACCCTTCCAAACACGTTGTGCGGTCCTGCCTCCCTCAGAAGCAGCCAAGGTACCGAGGTGATGCACATTTGGGCGAGCCCAAGACAGATTCTGGCTGTCTGGCACGCTGTAAATCTCTCCCACCTTCCATAATTTTCCTGGTGTGGATGGGAAGCGGTCACCGAGCAAGGGAACATGTGTTTCATGTTAGGTAACAGCTCTGATAAATCGCTGAGAGATAAGGGGCATGAGCAAAACCCAGAGAAAGGAGGTGAGAGCAGCTGAATTTAGCTGTGCTCACTTCTGGGGGTTGAGCTGTCACACTCTGGAAGTCTCACCATGAACCTGGAGTCCAAAAAAGGGCCAGCTCAAGGGATTTCAACTTAAGAATGCCCCCTAAAGTTAACTTGTGGCATTTTAAGGCAGATTAAACTTGTAGCTTTAAATCTTTGGCATTGCCCCATTTTAGAAAGTGCCTGGCTTGTTCTTCAGCTCCAGCCTTCCCCAAAGTTCAATGGAAATGGGATTGTCACCTCCCAGCCCTGTCGATTTCCAGTGCCTGACGCCCCACTTGAGAAGGAAAGAAACTTGTTTTGACAGAAAAACAATGGCATAACAAATACTGGCCAGGACAGTGCACAGCTACCCGTCTGCTGCGGCCCTTCCTCTGCTCACAGACCAGAGTGCTCCAATCTGTGCTCAGTGGGAACAGTAAATACACAACAGACATCATTAAACTGGAAGATTCACAATCCCACCCTGATTTCTGGCCATTGATCCCGCAGCAAGGCAGTGCCCTGTGTTACACACCGGCAGCAGGGGCTGCAGCGCGCTGCGTGTTACACCGCGCTTGCTCCTGTGTGCATCAATTCCTCTTTTATGAATTAGCGATTCAGCCAATATTTATTGAGCACGAGTGCAATTCAGGTGGAAGACCGCAATTTGCTCGAGTGAAAAACGCAGTGCAGAGCTGTCAATAGTGATGGGCTCGAGCCCGGGGTATCGACATTGCAATCCAAGGAAGAATGAGGCAGGTTTTCTCCAGCACCATCAACCTCCACCCAACATCTTCATGCTAAATCTCAGCATTCAAGCACACCAGACTCAAATATGTCTCCTTCAAGAACCTTTTTAACCTCTTGCCTATAATCCTTCTGGTTTTTCCCCCAGATATTTCCACATAATCCTTTAAAGCATTATATGAGGAAACAACAAAGTTTTCCTAAATTCTTCTGAAACAAAGTTTTCCTAAATTCTTCTGAAACAGATCCTTACTTAACACAAAATAAAACAAAATATTGATATTATCCCTATTTTTTGGAGGCAAAATCTCAGCCACTTCACAACCCCAAAGAAAACAATCACGTCACAGAGGCTCACAGCTGAAAGACAGAACCAGATTCACCTTTTAAATGACAAGGAAAACCCCAATCACAGAAAATTTTCACCTTGCAACACGTGCCTGCAGAGCTGGAAGCCTCTGGGACATGGAGTCCCCACAGCAGCCCTCAGCTCAGCAGGAACGAGCTGTGATGAGGGTCACACACACAAAAACAGGCTGTTGGTAAAGGAACCCTGCACAGGTTCTGTGTGTGCACACAAGCAGTTCTTTCCATTTTCACACACGCATCCACCCCATTTTACGTGCCCTTGCTGAAAAGTACCAAAAATTATCAGTGATGGTTTGAAAAAACGAAAGGCCTAAAGGCCTCCATGCTGCAAACAAACAAAAAAAAAACACTTTGAATCTTGGCTTTCCTGATTAACAGTCCTTATTTTCTTGTTTGTTTTGTAATAAATAATAATAATAATAATAATTTTTCCTGCTTTCCTTGAACTCCCATCTTGGCATGGTGTCTCTTCCACGCTCAGCCCTGTGGAAGCTGTACATCCTGCAGCGCGGTGGGGCCCTCACGGGGCTGCTGAACCTGAACTGCCTGGCGCGGGTGTCGGATGGCTTCACCCAGGGCCACATTCTGGACGCGGTGCAGACCGTGCTGAGCGAGAGGAGGCTGCTGCAGATGCCCAGGAAGCCACTGAGGTCTGCTGAGTTTCTCACTGCTCTGGCCAGACACGACCCAGTGTACAAAGAGGAGGAGGAAACATTCCAGGTGACTTCCAGAGCTCTGTTGTCTCTTTTACCATTCCCTGTCGTGTCCGGCCACACTTGATGTAGAGACCTGCTCCCTGTGCTGGTGGGTTGGCCCATCACTCACTGAATGGTGATTTAGGGCTCAATTTAGGGGTTTTTTAGCACCAAAACCCACCTTCCCCATTTGGGGATGTGCCAAACCAGTCCATATTTTGGCAACACAGCTGGCAACTCTTTATCTGAGTGCTTTGGTGAAGTTGCTGCTGGCACCCAGCTCGTGTTGGGCAGAGTGGCCTCCACGTGCATGGATAAAACACACAGGGGCCATTAATTCCATGCATGACTCCTTTTCCCCCCCAGAGCTGAGGTGTTCAGCGAGCCTGGCTGGGTCCTCTCCAGGAGGCAAAGCACCTGGGCATGCAGGGCTAATCCACACAGGCATCAAGATCTAAGCCTTTCTCTTGAATCATTTCAAACACGAATTTCCTTTAAATTTTCATTTCGGGCTTTAAAATAAATGAGTTTCTGCCTCCAGCTCCATCCCTCTTCTCTCCTTGCCCTCAAGGCTATAAAATCCTGAGGGAAAAACTGAGAGCATTTGAGGGGCATTTTATTCACTGGCACAGAGTGCCCAGAGCAGCTGTGGCTGCCCCATCCCTGGAAGTGTCCAAGGCCAGGCTGGACAGGGCTTGGAGCAACCTGGGATAGTGGAAGGTGTCCCTGCCCACACCAGGGACTCCAAATGAGATTGGACCATTCTACTGCAGCCAGGAGGCCCCAAAAAAAGCCTTCTCCATCCCATACCCTCCGTAACTCCTGCTGCTTATGAACCCCCCACTTTTCCTGGCTGGAAAGTTTCCTTGTTGTCCTGCTCCTCGAATCCCCCAGCACCTCTCCCCACAATCAAAATGCAGATTCTCACAACTTTCTCCAAGGCTTCTTTCTCCCAGCTCTGCTGAGTACTTCCCAATTTCCATTTAGAGCCATTTGGCTCGCTCAACACAGGCAGCATTTGTGATATTTGGCAAATTACTCCTTTTTTTTTTTTTTTTCCCCTCGTGCTTCCTAGCTAAACCAATATCTCTCCTCAGGGAAAGGTAACGGTTCGGTGTTATAGCAAAGGGAAAAAAAAATACTCCATCATTCCCTGCTCCAAGTAGTAATCCATTTGTACCCTGAAACACGAGAGCAAGGATTTAACAGAAGTTTAACTTGAAAATATTATCCCAGTTACTACAAATGTGCCCGTTTTGTACAGCACAGGGTGAGCAGGCAGCGCTTCATTTGGAGCACAGCTCAAATGATCCTGTCCTCAGCACCCCATGGCAATCATCTCCTTCCATTAATTACAGCCCTTAAGAAAGTATTTCCTTTTATCTGTTGGAATTTTTGTTTCCCTTAAATGCCATGGAGCCTCGCTGCAGCACCTGTAATATGGCACAGGGGAAGAGGATTGTCAAAATGGCCTCGTGCATTAATTAACTCCAGAATCCTCATCTCTCCTCACACAGAAGCCCCTCTTCCCAAGCTTCTAATAACTGGGAATATTTCTAATAATTCTGGACCTTTCTCCTTGCTTTGCTTTGTCCCTGGTGGAAGTGGGGCAGCTAAAACACTGCATTCAAAGTGAAGATTAGCCCCGTGATAAATCTTTGATTTTTCTTCCCTGAAAGCATGAATCTCCCAGTCTGACATTTATATTCTGCCAGTGTTCCAAAATGAATATAAATAATGCAAAATCTGTGACAATGTGATTTCTCCATTCCATTTACTCAAATTTCTGCCCCAATTACACATCCCCATTTTTTTTGAAATTATAAATTAGCACACCAGGGTGGTTGATACAAATCCTTACACAGAAAGGATTTCTAGACAGGCAAAGCCAGCTAAGCACACTAGTTCTGCCTGGTAGTGACCGGATCAAAATCATGGAATGGTTTGGATTGGAAGGGATCTTCAGTCTCATGTTGTTCCACCCCATTCCATAGGCAGAGACACCTTCCACTGTCCCAGGCTGATCCAAGTCCCATCCAACCTGGCCTTGAGCACTTCCAGGGATCCAGGGGCAGCCACAGAAATACACAGGAAGAGCCATTCCAAAGCCTGTGGACATCATTCCTCCAAAACCCAAACATTTTAACTCTGATCAGTCGCCTGCTGCCAGTAACTTCCATCCCCAGTTCAGATACTGGTGATAAGTGGAAATTTATTTTTAGCCATGTCTGGCTTCATCCATCTCATCTAAGAGCTACACCAGTTAAAGAGTCAAAAAGCTCCTTTTGCGCATTGAAATATTTGCACAAAGAACAGGAAAGGGAACAGGAGGAGCCATCCCAAGTCTCTTGGCTCCTCCTGCCAAATTCCTCAGAGTCCTTTGCCAGTGAGATGGCCACCCAACCAAACAGCGCCTTCCAGCCCACACCAAGCTCCCAGAAAGCTGCTGGCAAGGTTTTCCTACTCTCTCCACTTCCCACTTAAGGTCTGGAGGGTGTTACACCCAGGACACAAAAGTGAGGAGAAAATAAAATCTCTGCGGCCTTGTGGTGTTTCACCCAGGGCCAGAGACATCACTGCGCTCTCGTGGCTTCCCACAGCCAGGGAAGGCAATTCCTGCAGCAGCCAAAACTCACAATCACCACCTCATCCCTCTTATCCCGCTCCTGGGAAGGGCCAGAAACAGCAACACAGCCTGTCCCAGCTCTGTGGAGAATAGTTTGGCCTGGGACTATGACAGCAAAATTCAGCTGCACTGAGAGCCCTGTGGCTCCTCTCCACAGCATCCCTGCCCTGCCCAGACGGGGACACACAGGAGGTTGGAGGATCAGTGGGGTTTTAGAGGAGAAGTGCTCAGTTAATTCAGGTAATTAGAGCAGAACTGCAGTGCCATTTGTGACATTTGACTCCTGTCAGCCACTGCTGGCAGTATTTACCTGCAGGGTGCTGTCAGCAGCCCTGCCTGAGGCCCAGAAGAAGCTCTTGAAAAGCTGACACCAGGAAGGACCATCTGGGGCCAGGAGAGGAACACGTTGAGTTTTTCTCCCCTGTACCTTTCCAACACCTCTACTTCCACCTTCTCTTCCTGTAACACGTACTGGGCACCTGGACAAGGCAAATTCCTAGGGGATGCCTGACCAGGCTCAAGCTGGAGGCAGCATTTGGGATGGATCAGATGGAAAACGCAGACTTTAACAGGATGCCACATTGGAAGGGAGCCTGAAGGTGACATGGGCAGAAGAGGCAGAGTTGTGGCCCTAAATAGTAGCCCATATTCAAGAAGGAAGGAATTTTATCAATAGCATCAACACCCGGTGGCATTTTAGTCTCTGGTTTAGGAGGACTTCGTTGAGAAAGGTTCTTGCACGCACAGGGGGAGGAGTAATTCCTACACAGGGCTGACTTTAAAGCATCCCCGTCTCCTTCACTTCCCATTATTCTCACGCGGCCTGGAGCTGCCTCCCTGACATCAGAGCCCAGGAGCCGGGCAAGTCTGCAGAGCAACTCCACCGAAATCATTTACAAGTCACAGGCCTGTGAACAGGCATCTGAAAGCAATAAACAGGTTCTTAATGTCCGGGGTTTGTTTTGCTTCCTAAGCTCCCTCATTGAAATCAAAACTGTCTGGATCGATTTGCGGAGGCACGAGAAGGGGATGATTTGTCTGTTGCCAAGTCTGGAGCACAGGGAGCTCTGACAAGAGCTATATTCTCTGGAAATGGGGTTGATCGTGGAATTTAACATTTCCATAACTATAGCAACACAAATGGCCCAGCTAAGTATTGCTGCTAATGAGACTCAGCTCGATCAATTGCTGCACTTCTTGGTATAATAATGTTCTCAAGAGATCTGAGGCTTTCATTTGGGCTTCTCCACAAGCCAGCTTGGATTTTAAGAGGTTTGGGGTTTTTTAACGAATGCTCCATCATAGTAGTAAAGTGTTTAAGTGGTCTGCCTTGCCTTTTTTTTTTATTAAAACATACTTTTTGATTCTCCAGGCCTGGTATGCCAAGACCCCGATGGGGAAAGCATGGACCGTAGCACAAGCAGCAAAGGAAGAAGAAAAACAAAAAGCAAAGAAAGCACAAGGGAAAAAGTAACTTCCTCGAGGATTTTTCACAGCTCTACTTCACTGGGACGGCATGGCAGATCAATGCTCCTTGAGTAATAGGTATTCTAGGAAAGAGAATTCCTCTCTGAGTGAATTGCTAAAACTTTAAATATATATATATATACACAGATGAGATGTAATATGTAGCTCTCAGAGGATAAAGAGTTAACGAGCACCGAGTTGCTCAAGCATTATTTATTCTGAGAGATTTTAGGGGGCAGAAGGGTTCATTACTCAGGCCTGTAACATGCCATCAACTTTTAGGCCGTACTCATTTATTTCGGCAAGTAACTCTCCTTAAAAATTGATGTCACTTTAATGCCTTTCATTACTTTAATATCCTATATGCTTTATAAAACTAACTGCTTTCTGTATCTGTGGGTCTAAAGCATTACAGTCCTCAATAAAACCATTACAGCTATAAAGACTGCTTTTTAATTGGGATGGATTAGGAGGCACTCCATGCGATCCACCACAAGCTGAATATTTACACAGCTGCAGGAGGACCAGCATTTGCTGGACGCATTCATAAATGTGGGTTTTACAGAAAAAAAAAAAAAAGCAAAGCAGCCAAGAGCTAACTTTGGTGGATGTACACCAAAACTTGTTTTAAATCTACTTTGCCATAGGAAATAACGCCTAATTAGCTCGTTTGCACAAATAGCAACGTATTTGTTGCTTAATGCACCTTGTTTGCTCACAAATCAGCAATCCGGGGGGGCAAAGGGTTTACAAACAGCGCTTAGAGCACCCTAAAGCTGCGCGACACCCTCCAGGACACCGATGGAGCCAGCAGCACCTTCATGGCAGGCACAGGATGGCAGTCACCAGGGTCTTCTATAAATAAGAGCCACAAACACCTGCTTTTCCCTCTCATCACGGAACTCCTGCGTGGATTTGACACCGGGTAACTGGAAATACCAGGCAATACCTGGCCCACCGTCCCCAGGAAGTCGAGGGACCTCTCTGTGCCTGTGCCAACAGGCTGGGAGGTACGAGTTGGGCAGCAGGGGAAGGTTCTGAGCCCCTCCTGCTCCTAGGAGGAAATCAAATGGAAAAAGAATCCTCCTGGGAAAAGGAATGCCTCAGAAAAAAAAAAAGGCCTGGGAGGATTCCTGCAAGTAACTAACTGCAGAGAAAATTATTGATATCATTGTACGCAATGGAGGGAACAGGATGGGTCTGGTGAATAAAGGGAATTTTCTCCCTGTGGGCTGCTGCAGCACATAGGATGGAGCCACGCCAGTTTGGGATTTCTGTGGTCCTTTCTGGCTCTATTTTGCTGCGTGGCTCAGGGCTCCCTGTGATCTCACCCTTCCAACCTCCAGGCTGCACCTCCAGCCCCGCCAAGGAGATCCGAGCAGTCAGAGAGGAAATGCTTGTTCCATCTCCCCTCAGGACACTCCTGATGGGCACCAATCCTTCCCTGGCTCTCCCAGAGATAACCCAGCTGCTGGAGTCTCCAAGAGACCCCATGAGCTGCCAGCCCCTGGCTTCAATCCATGGCAACAGTGCAGCTCCAAACTTTGGTTTTCTTCCCCTTATTCTTCGGAGCAGGCTGCTGGCTCCCCGAACTTGGCGGCACAGCCCAGTTTTATCAAACAAGGTGCTTTTAACTTCATCCCTGGGGAGGAAAAGCCAGGCTCTCCAAAGAGGTGCCAGGGGCTTGTGTTGAAAAACCGCATCTCCGCTCTCATCCGCAAGGAAACTAATTTGGATAATTCCGCCCTCAATCTTGCCGACAGCGGAATCCTCCTCTCCACAACAGGTTTGACAGCGCAGCGTGATGTGATGAAAGGACCACATTTCGGGAGGATGTAAGCAAGCCCATTAACGCATATTTCAGCAGCTTCAGTGCAATCTCAATAGCAGAGTAAAAGCAGCTGACTGGCAACATCCATCTCAGAGTCCCACCCCGTGGAGGAAGGATGCTGAGCCTTTCAGCAGGGGGAAACCTGCAGGTTTTCTCCACTCTTCACCAGTTTTGGGGGGAAAAAAAACACTGGGGAATTTATCCTTTAGGTGTAGCTTGCAGTGGCGGCTGCTTGCAGTGTAAGCTGCGTTTCTTTCTGTGGGGATCTGGAAGGCACGGCTGGTTTAACTACAAACAGCTCTGTGGGCGCAGGAGGTGACAAAGGGGTGGGGAAGTGTCCAAGGCCCGGCTGGATGGGGCTTGGAGCAACCTGGGGTAGTGGAAGGTGTCCCTGCCCATGGCACAGGATGAGCTTTAAGGTCCCTTTCAACCCAAACCACCCCATAAAGCAGAAAACCTCTGCCTCCTGTGGCTGCCAAGCCCTTGCTCTCCACAGGAGAGTCCTCTCGTGGGGATGGGGAGGGAAGAACGAGGAGCAGTTTTCATGCTGTTTATAATTATTATTACAAAAAGTGCAGCTGCTTGAAAAATGAACGAAGCAGCTGCACCAAGCAGAGCCAACGCAAAGAGTGATCTCAGTGTCAGCGGCTGCATTATCCAGTGAAGGGGCCCTGGCTGGATCCACAACACCCTTCCCGCTGGGAAGCTCCCAGCCACGCCTCTGGAGATGCTCCTCCAACATCTCCACCCGGAGACCTTTCCTGGAAGGAGATAAAAATGAAGACTGCACTCCGCTTTCCAGCCACAGTATTCCCAAATTCTGATGGAGGAGGACAATGCTGCTGCCTCCTCCTCCTCCTCCCCCCAGCCAAAGGTGAGTTTTGAGGGGCAGCAAAGAGGGGGGCCAGGCTGCTTTCCCGCCTGGTGCGGAGGTGGGAGGCAATCCAGCAGCACAAAGTTGAGAGGAGAAGCTGTCATGCTCATTTATATATGTAAGTGATCTAGAGAATTATCAGCTGAATTATTTAAATGTCCCATTACTATTAAATTACTGGGCATTCATTGTAAGAACAGTCATAATACAGTAACTAATTTGGTATTAATGTGAATGTCAGCGTTTCATTGCAGTTATTTTGTACTTCATCATCAGATAATTTACCAATAAATTAATTGGCTTAATTGCTTCCTGCAAACCTAGGAGAACTACATATGACATGACTTTTATAAAAGTCTTCACCCTCCTGTTTTAACCACGCCAGGCAGGAACCCCTGGAAGAGGGAGCAGAAGAAATAAAGTTTTGGCATTTCCCTGCCCTGGGGATTTTACTGTGCTTTAAATAAAGCCCCAAGGCCACGCTTGAGCAGAACAGGACACAGGGAATGGCTTCAAATTGACAGAGGGCAGGGATAGATGGGATATTGGGAAGAAATCTTCCCTGTGAGGGTGGGGAGGCCCTGGCCCAGGGTGCCCAGAGAAGCTGTGGCTGCCCCTGGATCCCTGGCAGTGTCCAAGGCCAGGCTGGACGGGGCTTGGAACAACCTGGGACAGCAGAAGGTGTCCCTGCCTCCTCACCAATCCAGAGATGGGATTGCCCCTGCTTGCCTGAAAGACGACTCCTCCAGCACCAGGATTTTTACCACCAGCACTAAAACTCTCTGGCAACCACAGCGTGCCTCCCACAGCTCCCATCCTCTCTTCCCCAAAAGCCTAGGAAAAGTTTTTCTGCTGTTTTCTTTTCCAGGAAATGGGGAAAAAAAAACCACTCCATCGAGAGCACAGTGGGTGAGGACAGCGCTTTCCTCCTGTTCCTGGCTTTAAATGTTTTTTAAAAAGTGAAGAGGGCTCTTTTGCAGTGCTGGGAACAGACTGCAGCAGCCTCAGCGCTCCTGCACCACCAGGGAGGGATCAAAGTGACTGCAAAACGCTGAATCTTTCTCGATGCTCATTTTCCCTGCTCCTGTGCCGTCTGCATCCTGCCGGGCTGGCACAGGGACCAGCTCCAGGTGGGAACAACCCACGGGAATCCATCCCACCCTCACTGAGACCGCTCCTGACCACACAGCACCTGCGGCAGCCCGTTCTTGGAGTTGCCATCGGAATCACAAAACAAGCCGACATTTCTCAGCAAAACCCCCCAAATCCGGTAACACAAAGTGGAGCTGACTGTTCTATTAACTCCCATCCTGCATCAGCAATTTTCTAAAGTGTGGAAACATTATAATTGACTTTTCTGCTAGTAGCAAAATGTCATTTTTTCCTTAATACTCCCCAAGTCAGTAACGCATTTCAAAAGCCTCCAATGCCACTACCACAACAGGACTCACAAATTAGCACATTTTTAGCTTTTCATTAGACACAATACCAAAAAAAAAAAAATAAAATAAAATAAAAAAGAAAAGGAAAAGTCTTCTCGTATTAGGGTTTCTCTCCTCATTATTGAAAGTACTGCGACTTTGGAACTTCTCGCAGCAAATTATAATGCACTCAGCCTGAGGCCATTGTAAATCGGGGCTTCAAAAAAGGTGTCATGTAGTCGGGCCCTCTTCAAGCACTGAAAATATCGGAGTCTATTTGAAAACGCCTTCTGTAGTCTCTCACTAGCCTTGCAAATCAGCGCAGCACTGGGAAGAGCTGCCTTTTATTTTTTTTTTTTTTTGCCTCATGGCATCAAGCCATTTCTATTCCGACCAGAAAAGGAGGATTATTTCGTGCTGGGATTTCAAATTTAAAAAAAAAATAAGGGGAAAAAAACCTACACCTAAGATAACAAGCTGCACAAAATCCCCAAATCACCTTGGGGTTCTTGTTAGGGTTTGGACAGAGCCCGTGGGGATTTTGCCCACAAGGAGAAGGGGTTTTCTCCATCCCTCCTGGGATGCCCCCAGCGAGCCATGGCTTTCAGGGACCACCGCTGGTCCCAAAATCGGGTACAACCAAAGGCACGGTGCCCACGCGGCTCTGGCTAATGCCCAAGCTCCACGATAAAAGGACACTGTGGAAGCGGAGCTGTAGGTCACACTCGCCTTTCCTTACCACTCTTAATGCCTTAAGTTACCCAAATCGGCGAGAAAATCGTCATTAACGAGGCAACTAAAAGCTACCAGAAGCAAAGGGGGCGAGAAGCCCAAAATAAGGCTGATCCCTTCCCACGAGGGCAGCTCCAAATCAGCATTTCCTAACGCCCTTTTCCAGTTTCCTTGCTTCAGGATTCATGCTTCTTCAGTTTCCCCAACCGGGAAAAGCATTCGGGATTAATGCAAACATGGGAAGGGGTGCAGGGAATCACAACACAGACAAGGGCAGCAGCAGAGCACAAAACAATCCAAGGAACTGGACCAAGGAGAGCATGGAGAAGAGAACCGGGTCCCAGCGACATAGAAGAACAAACTCCAGGAACTCACCTTCTCGTCCTTGAAGGGCCACAGCTTCTACATGGATAGAGTCGGTCTGCGGTTAGCAGGGAGGAAAAACACTCCCAGCGCTGCTCAGGCCACCAGAAACCACCCCAATCCTTCAGCCAACTAACAAAAATAGAGGAATGCTGCATCCCAGGACTTTTATCCGCTCGGTGGATAGCCTGCGAATGGGAAACCAGAATCACCTGCTGCCCTCCCGGCAGGAGAAACTCCCAAATGGGAAACCAGAATCACCTGCTGCCCTCCCAGCAGGAGAAACTCCCAAATGGGAAACCAGAATCACCTGCTGCCCTCCCGGCAGGAGAAACTCCCAAATGGGAAACCCGAATCACCTGCTGCCTTCCCGGCAGGAGAAACTCCTCAGCAGCTGATGCGGTAAGGATATTCCCAGCCCAGGCCCATCATTCCAGCTCCTGGGATTCTGAGTTGTAACAAGGAGAAGCTACCAATGAGAGGACTTTGTTTTTCTAAGTAAAAATAACTCAAGATCAAACTCCAGGAATCAAAAAAAAACCATAGAGGGGAAACAAGAGGGAAACATAACGGACTGAAACAAGAGGAAAAATTCACCAAGAAAGATTATTTGGAGAGCGAGGAAAATCACGTCCATGACTGGACAAGGCACAGTGGGATAAACTCTAGTGAAAGCTTGAGGAGAGATTAAGGCCTGGGTGCAATCCTGATTGCGCCTTAGGAGTAATTGGAGCAGTGAACAGGCTGCGAGATTAGCAGGAGAGGGGAATCAGGCAAAGGAGCAATTAGCACTCAGCACAAAGTTTGGGAAGTTACACCCATAATTAATCTAATTACTCACACGTGCTCCACCCCAAATGCCACCGCTCCGCCTCCAAAAAGCCTCTCAGGAAGGGAGGCAGTGCTGGGCAGGGAGAAGCGCTAAAATGCATCAGGCCCGCCTGAAATTTGGAGGTTTGGTGTAGTCTTCAAGCCCGATGGAAGCCTGTGCTGGATCCCCGTGGTGAGCAGCTCCTCCTCTCCTTACAGGGTTGGGTTGGGAAGTCACAGGTATGGACACACACGGTCCCAAACCTCCCCAGTCCCTACAGGGTCTTTTTGTGGCCCACCCGGAGCCCTAAACCTCACTCTGCCATACCCAGAGCGTGGCTTCAGCTCGGGGAGGGCAGGGGGTGGCAGTGGGGACAAGGTGCTGACAGGTCCCTGCCTTGAGGGCTGAGCCGGCTGCTCTTCCCACCACACAACAACCTGTAATTTCCAGCCCCTGCCCCACAGGTGATGGGAAGAGTGGGCAGGAATGGGGGCAGAGCCCAGCAGGAAAACCAGGTGGTTCCCTGCTGAAGGGCAGCTGCTCCCAGGAGAGGTCGGAGCCGTAATGAACCGGGGCAAGGCCCCACTAATTAACGCTGGGAAGCCAAGTTCTGATGTGTCCAGCGGTGAGGAATAAATCAATCCCCCAGAAATGGGTGTGGGCAGCAAGGGGTGGTTGGGTTTGTTCTGCATCCCAGAGGGCAGGCGATTATCTCCATAACTTTCTGGGCAGGGTGTGCTTGGGAGACACATCCTCCAACCCATAAATAACTTCCACAAGTACCTTGCACTTTCAGGTGTCAAAAACTGATTGTGCTCGGAAGCAAAATGGATGACACGAAACCAAGTCGAGGGCTTGTTGAAGCTCGCGGTGCCATCCAGCTCCTCTGCTTCTACCTCCCATAGTGGTGGAACTCCAGCCAAGGAATGGGGTGAATCTGCTTCAGATTCCAGGAGTGGGGGAAAGAGGACGGGGATCTGAGTCCTGGAGTGCCCCATGCTGGGTCCTCATCCCGTAATCATTTCTAAGACCCGTTTTGGGTGGCAGCCTGTGAGTGGTGATGGTGACACGTGGCGTGTCCCACCCCAGGAGGGAATCTTGCATCATGGACCCTGCAAGGAGCCTCTAATCCTGAGACTGTGTGGGAGACACGTGATGGAGGGTCAGCCTGGGCTGGTTTTCCAGCCTGGCACACGGGGTGACATTCCATGAGCGCATAACTCAGGGGTTAAATAGCTGGGAGGGCTCCCCTTCACCTCGAAAAGAGGATGTGCCCCAGGACTGAATTCCCAGGGGATAATTAACACAGCTGCAGCTCTTCAGCAGGGAGGTGCAGAGAAGGGAAGCCTTGAAATTTTACTTGAGCTAAGAGCTGATTTTTTAAATTCCTATAATTGATGTGAAAAAGGGGGAAGAAAAAAAAAACAAAAAAGGAAAATAGTGCAGTTATACCTGGAGAGAGTTTGGGGGTTTTTTATTGAATTATTTACAGCTGACAAAGATGAGTTGCTATAAACGAACTGCAGCACAGGACCTTTCCATGTTATATAGAGCTGTTAAAGGGAAATGCTTAAATATTATCTAATTTCCAATAAAAACCGGACAAAATCAATGCAGCCTCGGGACGAGTTTATATTTCAGCTTTTTTAAGCAGAGCTGAGCAGCAGCAGCATCTGCAGAAGTATTTTTGGGGGGGGATTCAAGGCACGACCCCCTCCCCAGGCACGGGGACAGGCAGGGGGACGTGTGTGCTGCCAGGGGCTCGTCCCACAGCGCGGCCCAGCCACATAACTGGGCAGTGCTGTCACGTGGAGAGCTGCAAATATAAACCTGGGGACGTGCCGGGGACAGGCCGGCTCTTTGCAAGGTGGCACGTGGCTCTGGGAGAGGGAATCGAGCCTCACAGCTCACTCTGCCCGGTGAGGGATGGTGATCCAGGGGGGCTGAGTGACCATCACCCGGGGGAGCCGCCCTCACGTCACTCCAAGGTAGGTTTGGGGCAGTGGTGGCTCATCCTGGGGCGCGGTGGCATTTCCACCCTGCCTGCCCATCCCTCAGTCCCACAGACACCACAGGGACCTCATTTGAGTTATTCGGGGGTTCTAGGAGGGGTGCAAGGTTTAAATCGGCCACGCTGTAAGCTGCCGGCCCTCGGGCTCCTGTGCCGCGCTGGAAGTTTCCCTGGAAAAACAACAACAACAATAATAATAATGGTAATAATGCCAGAGGGCAGCTGTAAATCCAGGTGGCGATGCCGGGAGCTCTGCACACCTGGATATTTTAAGGCACCCTCATGGGTTTTTGGAGCCAGCAGGGCAAGGGCTGAGATCCCCTCAGAGTGAGGGCTGAGTTACGTGGCAGCTGAAGCTGGGGGACAAAAGCTCGCTCTAAACCCTTTCACTGCTGTATGTTGTGCTCCTGGCCGTGCCAGGAATGAGTTTTCCTGGTAACGGGGAAGCTGGAGCAGGCAATTCAAGCCATTATTAATAGACAGAGTCGCTCTGAGGAAGGGAAGTGCCTAATGCTTTGTTCAATGAGGTGCGCTCTGCGAACAGGCGGGCGCAGGGAGAAGGTGGGGATGCTCCCCCCGTGGTAGGGATTGATGAGGGCCGGGCCGCAAACGCTCACCCTCACCCCTTTCTGGGGCTCTGCTCTGTGCAGGGGCATCCCTGCTGAAGTAAGGACACAGCAGGATGATCCCAGGCTTGTTTTTTTGCAGGATCAAGCCCCCAGGGACCATGGAAGGCCCTGCAGCACAGCAGAGGAGAGGCTCGTGGGGTGTCCTCCACCACCCAAACTCGCTGCCTGAAGGCAACAAGTGCTTTGCAAGCACTTGAAGCACCCTCATTTTCCTTCTGGACCCCATCAGGGGGTTCTCCCACCACTCCTGGCCATCCCCAGGGTGTTCCACAGTTATCCTGGCTCTTCCCTGCAGTAAATCCCACCTGCCTGTGCAGCCACGTTCCCCTCAAATCCTCAGCAAATGCTGCTTCATCCCAACATCACTCTCCACTCCTGGGTGCAAACAGCACTTGACTGGGCTGGCAGGAGCTCAGACTCTGGGGTTTTATGTGCCGGAGGGACCTTTTTTCTCTACTTTTGCTGTCCCAGGCTATTTTTAACCCCCTCCCTCAGCCATGAGTTAATCCTGACCCGAGGCTCGAGTGTTTATCTGCAAAGAGAAGGGTCTGATTGAGAAGGGTCAGGGGGTATTTCAACACGCTCTCAAGGGCAGTGTAGTGCCAGACACACACACACACCCCCACAACAAAATTAGCCCAGGTCTGGACTCCCTGCTAAATTTACCCAGGGAGGTGATCCCTTTGGTGTGAGCACGGACACGTGAAGGCAGGATTCCTCCACGTCACCACAAAAGTATTACAGGGTTGCTAATGAGAGGAGAGGAAAAGCGAGCCAGGGCTCTGGAAACACGACCCAGGGCAAGTTCCTGAGGGAAATGATCCCTGTCTGTGCCGCTGCCTGGATCTCCAGACCTTCTCCTGTGCTGGCTGAAGCAGCCCAGGGGATAAGGAGGATGTTTTTCATAGCAGAGCAATGCTTGGAGGAGGTGGTTCTGTTAACACCCGAGAGGGGACTGGGCACGGAAAGGCTGCGTGGAGCAGAACAGCAACAAGTGGTGAAAGCAGAGAGAAAAATGAGGGCGTTTGGAGGCTCCAAACCAACCGAGAGGCTGCGGGCAGCCAGGTGGGAATGCCGGCCTTGAGATAAAGGGGAAAAGAGGAGGAAACAGGGAAGACCTTTCAGGATGGCCTCAATTCAGCTGCCAATGCTGCTTCCTGGGAATAGGGCTCTTGAGGGGGTGTCCTTCACCAGCAACCCATGGGCTCAGCACGGCCCCATCCTGCATGGACACACTGTGGGGTCTGTGTGGCTCCGTGCGCTTCCAGAGACTCCAGGGCCGGAGATGGATGTCACCACGGCCATGCCGAGGACACACACACAGAGGAGCCTCAGGTGGCTCTGGCAGCGCGGGTGTGTTGGCCCGGGGATGCTCAGGATCACCAGGAAGGTCTCAAAGCTTTCTCCCAGCCTCGGGCAGACTCCACACAGAGGGAACCACGCAGCATTCCAGCTCTGGCTTAACATCCCAAAATCGGCTTTGATGGGGTTTACTCCCCGGAGAGGTGGATGGGAGGGCTGGGAAGGGGAGGCTTTGTCACCTCCAAGGCACGAGATGCCAGGCTCTATTCTCATCCCCACCCTGGATTTCTCCAGTGACCTTGAGGAAAGGAGCCTCGGGACAGTGGGAACAGGGAAAGCTCTGCTGGCATGCAATGGCAGGAGGCTCTGGGTGCTCTCTCTCCTATACAAGGCACTGTCTGGGACAGCAGCTCCCCCTGCCAAAGCCCCAGGAGGATTTGTACCTCGCTGGCCTTGGCATCCCTGCAGGGACATCCCAACATTCCAGGCTGGCTCAGTAACACGTAGCCCAGATTTTTCCAGAGAGCAGCCACAAGGCTGGAATCTCACATGAGTACCTTAATTAAAAAAAAAACCTCCCAGAGCTCAGAGAACACAAACAAGTTTATATGAAGAAGGACAGAGAACAGTTAATTAATTNTTTTTTTTTTTTTACTTTCCAGAACACAGGTACCGTTTCCCTCCCAGCCTAACCACCCCTGTCCTGAGCTGGACCCTGCAGATAAACCAGCAATTTACTCCAAGGGGCCTGGTGACCTCCTGCCCCTCGTTGTGCCCCGTGTCCATCGTGATCCAGCCCCTCTGCAGTTATAAATACGCCTCAATAGAGCCTGGACTGGATTAAAATTAGACAATGAGCCAAGAGGATGGAAACAATGACCTATAAAAGCCTGGCTGTCCCCCCAGCCAGGACCTGCACGCCAGGAAGCACTGGAATGAGCGAGTTTCCAGCAGCTGTGACAGGAAAGCTGAGGATTTCCCCCAAGTTGGATTCAGAGCATCCTTTGGCAGCTCGTGCTCCCATCGCCAGGTTTTACACGGCCCTGGTCACGGGAGACCTGAGGAGCCTCCAGGTCCTGACGGAGCGATACCATCAAGATGTCAACCTGGTTTTTGAGATCAGTAAAAACGAGCTGGAGTGGCAGGTGAAAAGCCAAGCCTCTTATGGACTCTCAGGTACTCCTCCTTTAAGGGTCAGGCCAGGAAAATTAAATAAATGGGAATTTACTAACCCTAAATAGGAGAGGTGCAGCGCATTTAGATGCATCAAGTGTTCCCAAGCTGGATGGTTTCTGGTTAGCCCACAGTTCTGGCCATAAATATTCATCACTTTTAATATTTTCTTCTCTTCTGCATGTACTAGCTCACTGGATGTTAAAATCTGTGCATCCATGGGATTTTTCCAGGTTGGGATTAGACACCCTGTAGCTTGGGAATGCTTTCAAGAGGGTTCACGGCCCAGATTCCTCATGGTCCTGTCTGGGAGGGATAAGATCCCTCAGGATGGTGGTACCTGGTGCCTCCTGAGGTGGTGCTCAGTGGATGGTCTGAGATGGTCCTGGAGCTGCTGGGAATGCAATTCCCTGCTCTGGCTGCACATCCCACGCCCAGCCCTGCGTCACCCTCCCGACACGCTCCCACCCAGCCTGGCCGCCTTCATTCCCAGCAAAGACAGCTCTTCCCACCCTGGGGAATTCGGGAGCTGCCTTTTAGCTCCTGCCAGCATCTCGCACCCAGGACTGTGGACCCTGGTGGCTGGCAGGGCATTGCTTGCCCACCTCATTCCACAGGAAATGCCGCTCCTGCGCGAGCGCACACCGAGCGAGTTCTGCCAACTGCGGTCAGAGCCCCTTCGGATCACCAGCAGCTGCCAGAGACAATCGGGAAAAGCGGTGCCTGGAGCCGGTTCATCCACAAGGCTGGTGGGCAGGGGATGGCAATCCAGGGCCTCACCCCATTGCCTCCTCCCGCAGGGCTGTGGGCGCTGGAGGAGCGGCAGGAGCTGAGCACGCCGCTGTGCCTCGCCGCCCGCCACGGCCACCCCGACTGCCTGCGCCACCTCCTGCGCCGTGGGGCCGACCCCAACCTGGCCCCAGGGGGACGGGGACCCCTGCACGAGGCCTGCCTGGGCGGGCACAGCCACTGCCTGGAGCTGCTGCTGGAGTACAGGGCCGACCCCAACCTGCGCAGCGACGAGGGGACGGCCCCGCTGCACCTCTGCACCACCCGCGACTCCCTGCGGTAAGGAGAGGGGCCCCAGCAGAATTCCCGGCTGCTGCCATCCCTGGAAGTGGCCAAGGCCAGGTTGGATGGGGTTTGGAGCAGCCTGGGATAGTGGAAGGTGCCCCTGCCCGTGGCAGGGGTGGAATGGGATGGGCTTTAAGGGCCCTTCCAACCCAAACCGTTCTGGGATTCCATGATAGCCTCACTGCGGATCCCCTGTGCCCAGAGCCCAGGAGTTTTCCCAGGTGGGAAGCAAAACAGGGTGCCATGATCCATGGCAAGGCTCCCCGCAGGCTCCCACATCTCCCAGCTGCCACAGCAGAGGCAAAATGGGGACATTTTTTTGTCAGATATGCTGCACAGCCGAAGTCTTCTTCCCACGGACAGGAACAACCCAGCCTCAGATTTTCTTTCTGCCTCTTTCCTGACTGTTTCTCCTCAAATCCACGTCCTGCATCCCAGATGCAGCACACTTCCCCCAGGAGGTGCCCTGTGGGATGTGGAGCAATCCTCCCATCCCCTCACCCCTCACAAGCCACATAGGGATCCGCCTCGGTTTATGGTCAGGGCTGAGGCTCATCCATGTGCACCCACACCTCCCCCTGGATCAGCATCACACAGATGAGCAGAAAAACTGCCTGGAAAAATACGGGAAATCACATTTCTGTAGGACTTCAGGTGCCTGGATCATTAGACACACAGGATCAGGATATTCTCCATTTTTTTTATAAAGGGCTCAGACACTTGATATCCTGATGAAACGGCTGAGGGCCGTAGTGAATTCCATCACCTGCCAGTTTCCGTGAAAAGCCAGCCTGGCTTCCATCCCCTGCCCTCCAGGCAGGCAAGATTAACTGGAAGTAGGTGGTGAAAGCAAGGATCCGACATATCGTGGACCATGATACGGGGAGAGAGTTCTGGAGAAGGGAAGCAGCCAGAGAGGGAAAGACTTGATCCTTGCTTGTAAATAAGAGTCTCTGCAAGATGTCCAGAAATCAAGTATTGATCAGCTTCTGGTTCGGCCAAAAATTTGGGGATGAGCCAACGCATCCTTCCAGGAAGAGGCGGGACGGGAAGGGAGGAATCAGCCCTGTCATGAATAAGGAGCTGGCTTTGATTCCTTCACCTGAGCTCCCTTTAGACCCTAAAGCTTCCGCCTCCAGCCCTGTCCCAAACCCCCTGTGATTCCCTGATTTTGGGCTTCTCCCCCCTGAAGACGTGGCGTGACCAGACCAACCCAGAGGACCTCCTGGACCACGGAGGTGCCCTGATCTGCTTCCAAGCTTGGAAAAGAAAATATGATTTGATTCCGCAGGTATAAAAACCGGAGGTGTTATCAGTGATTTGCATGTTCTATTCCCTCGGAAGGCGGAGGGGGATGGCGGGCGAGCCAGCACAGCCACCAAGGGGATCAGACAGCTCCAACGTGGGAAGAGCTGAGTTGTAAGGCCTGGAATATTGGGGCTTTATAATGGAAATGCTGAGAGCCCCTTAACTACGGCGCCCGGCGCTACGGGGGCTTCTACAATAACTAAGCCAACTCCCTTGAAAGATCAAAAATTAATAGACATTTCAGACAGGGTTTGAGGTTTCGACCACTGCTTTTTCAATGGCAAAGACTTTGCTAAAGTTAGAGACTGAGGAGGTCAAGCTTTGGGTAACACAAACATTTCCTCTTTGATTAGGGGGAGACTACTTTACCTCGCCTCCTTTTTTTTTATTTTATTATTTTTTTCGTTGAGTAGTAGATTTTAGGTCATCCTTAATTTTTTACTGACAACAAAGAGCAGGTCATTGACCTACATAGAGAGCTATTTTATTTTTCTCCCTCTCGATAACAATGGCCAGAACACCTATGTGCCAGGTTCTTCTGTATTCCCATATACTCGGCAATTCACCATGGGGGCAGGACTTAAAACCTTTGAGCCTCTCAGTGACTGGGATAAAAAAAAATTATCTGGGCTTCCTTCCAGCCATTTGAGCTTCAGAATCCATGAGATTTCAACAAAAAGGATATCAGAGCTTTAATCTAGGAGCTTTTTGAAGAGATGGAAAAAAAAAAGTTCCAGTAAAGTTCAGTCTTACCTTCTTCACTTTAGGAGCTGTTCATGCCAACGTCGGCCTATTTAGTAGAGTTCCTCTCCTTGACCTCTTTTTTACAGCCGAGATAATTAACATGGTGGGGTAAGATGAGTCTCTAAATTCACTGCACTCTCTCCCTGGCGCTCTCCCTTTTCCCTCTTAAAGCTGGGATGATTAAAGGAGCCTGCCTTTATTGGCACCCCGAAAAAAAATAAAATAAAAATAATTGAGGGGGAGAGGAAGAGTCTCGCCAGCGGCGGGGAGGGGAGAGCGGGCGTGGGGCGCTGGGGAGGCGCCTGGCAGGGATGCAGGACGCGGCTCCCGCCTCCCATCGCGGCGCCCACGGAGGAAGGGATGCCGAGCATGGGTAGAGCCCTCCTTCAGATCTCTCTGAGCATGCCAGGTGAGCAGGGAGAGCCTGCCTGGAGAGGAATTCCCGTTCTCCAGCCTTGCAGGTGGGGAAGAGGGCTCTGCGAAGCCAAGGGACGTGACAGGAGGATGCCACCCCCACTTCGGTGCAACTCAGCTGAGCAATTCCCTCGTCCAGGCCTTCCCTCCACCCTGGGAGCTGGAAGCAGAGCTGTCCGCCTGCTCCAAGCCCCCAGAGCTGAGGGATGGGCGATAGAAGGCGGGACGAGCCAACGCAGGAGCTCACGCCGTGCCCAAGGGGCTCCATGCAAGGAGCAGCGGGACAGGGAGCGAGCACCGGAGCTGCCAGGGGCAGGAATGAGCAGGAAGCAGGAAGGGAAGTGCCTAAAGAGGCACCGTGATCATGACAAGGCTCCCAAGGGCCAGGGAGATGGGCACTGACCCAGGGAACCCGGCCCCACGGCACCCTCCAGCCATTCCAGCATCATCCTGGACACTGCCCCCCTGGCTGTGGGAAATAAGGAGCGCTGCAAGGGGGGGAAAAAGGCTCAGGGATGTGAAAAGCCAGCATTTAGCATCATCTAGTGCTAAACCTCATCCTCTGCTCTCTTCAGCCGTGCTCAGCCCAACACCCGGAGCATTTGGAGCCGTGGTTTTGGGAAGCTGGGGAAGAGCAGCTCCTCAATGGGTCCTGAGTGAGGAATAAAGAGCCCAAAGCAGCCTCAGGGCACAGCTCCAGGCCTGGCCCTGCTCGCTGGAGATGTGGCAAAATGAGGGCTCCTACAGATGAACCTGGCTCCGACCCCAGCGAGGGGGAGGCAAAAAAGGAACAGAAGGTTTTTCCTTAAGGAAACTGGGGCCTGAGTGGGTTTTTGGGACAGGAATTTTCCTCCAGCCTCCGCTGCCCCAATCTCCTGCTCCTCCTGCTGGTTGTTCACCGCATCCCAGTTCTAACGAAATCCCACTTTCCCAGCCTGGGTATTGTTCATCCCAGCCAGTGGGAGCCATCCTGGCATCAGGAGGGTGATGGGCACATCCTGCCCTGAGCTCTCTGATGGGTGAAGAAATTTAAAAAAAAA
>VZRN01001791.1:414115-430869 GCA_013397935.1 Dasyornis broadbenti | reverse complement strand
AATTAAAATTTCCCGAGGAAAACGGAGTGCGGGTGGGTGGGGGGGGTCTATTAAAATTAACCCGGGATGGTCATTCTGTCCCGGGATAGGCTCCCAGCTTTGGCGGGGTCACATCACTCACTGCCCTCGCGCTTCAGCGTTTATTTATTACAGTTATAATCATTAATATTGTCGTTATTATTATTTTGGTTTGGCTCGGAGGGGGTTGGCGGCGGCTCCGGGGTGGGGGGGTCCCCGTTGCCGCCAGCCGCTCCCCAAAAAGGCTCGGCCCCGCTCAGCATCGCCGCCGACCCCACGGGCAGCCGCGGACACGCGGGGATCTGCGGGAAAACGCGCAATTCCAGCCTTTTCGGCAGCCGCCGCCACTGCCCGCTCCTATTAAAAAAAAAAAATGGATTATTCATAATAATAATGATTTTTGGGTTCGGTTGTGAGCGGGGAGCCGCGTGGGACAAACGCGCCCCACGCCTCGGCTTCCCCGGCGCTGCTGCTCTCCGGAGCGCTTTGGGAAAATGCTCCCTGCAAGAGCTGGGATTTATTTCGGGTGGCTCTGGGTGCGCGGGGGATGCTGCCCGGCCAGCACAGCGCCCTGCAGCCGGCTCGGGCGAGCGGCAGCGCGGCTGTGCCCCCCAAACAGAGCGCGTTCCCCGCTGGCTGTGCCCCCTCACCGGGGGCGGGGGGTGAGTGCTGTATTTTAGGGAGGAGCAGCTGCTCCGAACCCCCCCACCCCCCCGGGGCATCCCTCCCTCTCCCAGCCCCAGGCGCTGGGCAGTTTTTCACTCCGCGGGTTGGGGTCCCCCCTCGCCCCCCTTCATGCCAGGAGTGGGGCTGGGGGCTGCAGGGGGAAGCCCCGGGCCGGGGGCCGGAGGAGAAGGAGATAAACAAGCGAGGGGGTTGATAGCTGTCATCATCACCATCATCATGGCTTTCATTTGGCTGCCTAATGAGTCAGATCACAGGCAGAGAGAAAAATTGTCAATCGCCCAGGCTCTAATGAATTTTTTTGCAAATTGTAATCAAGCCAGGCCGTCTCAGCTCGCTGATTAATGAGACCCAGGAGGCCCGGCCAGCACCTCAGCTTTTTATTCCATCCCGTCCTCCCTGCACTAAATTAACAGCAACTTGCCTGAGCTTCAAATTAACTCCCAATGATTAATTCTGATGGGGGGGTCTGAAGAATAGCTCGTCCTAATAGGCACTGGCCTCTGATGCTGTTTGAAATTAATACACTTCCCCTTTGGCTGCCGGCTTTAATCCAAGGTTGGGTTTTGACATCACTATATTTGTTGTTACAATAAATTCCTCTTACATCTGCAGATCAAATAATTGCGGTGCTCGGGGAGCGCGGCAGCGATGCCGGCCCGCTCTGCACACCCAAAGTCGGAGGCGAAGCAGAGCCGCCCGCTCCTCTCCTCCTCACCCCCAGCCAGCCTCAGCAAAGCCCCTTTTCCCGGATTTATCCGGAAATGTGTATTTCCAAGGCACTGCCGCTCGGCAGCACCGGGATGCGGCGGCCGGAGGAGGCGACCCCTGTGCGGCGGGGCTGGCATGGCGCTGCCTCGCTCCTAAATAAGACATCAGCGCTTTTAAATCCCCCCCTTGGCTCAGCCCCTCGCCGCGGTGACCCGGCAAACTCAGCGCATGCCAGGGCTGCCGCAGAGCCCCGGCAAACTCAGCGCAGCCCGGGCTGCGGGGAGAGGGCGGCTCTGCCTTCCGCCGTGGTTCTGTTTGTATTGACTTAATTGCTTTAATTATTTCAGCGGGCACCGGCCGGGCTGCGCTCTGCGCCTCTTACCTGCCCCTGCTGCCCCCGGGGGTGCGGGACAAGGACCCTTTTGTGCCCGGCCGGCGGGGGGGGCGCCGGACCCCCCCTCGGGCGGGGTCATCCGAGCATCCCCCGAAGCGGGGCTGACCCCAGCACCTGCAGAGAGGGGCGAGGGGCTCTGCGCTCCCTCGGGAATCTCCTCCCAAAGGACTGAGCGTCCTCGCCGTTCCCCGATGGGTGGGAGCTGCCCCTCGGAAGGGACCCCCGCCCCTCAGGNCTTCCGTGGGGCCGCATCCATCTCCACCGGCGCCGAGGCCGGGAAGCGGCCGCCGATACAAACCCCCGCCGCCGCCGTCGTCATAAAGCACCCGGCACCCTGACACACAAAAGCAACACCATATGCACGAAGACAACCTGTATGAATTATAAATTGCATCATAAAAATTGATTGCCTATCCCAACATTGGGAAACACGCGCGGCGCCGGCGGGGAGGGGGCAGAGCCCACCCCGCGGCGGGAGGGGACGCTGCGCCCGGGCCACGCCGCGTCCCCCGTGGGTGCCGGGTCCCTTCCGTCCCCTCCCGCCGCCGCGGGATGCTCGCCCGCCCCTTGCTTGCTCTTTTCTCCCTCCCGCTACGCCTGGACCATAGAGAGCCTTAATCTATTTATTTCAAGCCACTTCATCCTCTCTCCCGCTTTTGTCCCGGCCCCAGCCTCTGGCTTTGTGGCAGGACCGCTGAGGTTTTAAAAGCCCCTTCCCCTATAGTTTGAGGTCTCCTTGGCTGCCTGAATGACAATGGCTAAAACAGGATTACACTGACCTGATCCTATTAAACTCGCCAATCGATCTGTGCCGCCCTCCCTCCGGCTCCGCAAACTTACGCGCCCAACTTTCCCCAGGGCTCAGCCTTGGAAGAGGGAGAAGCCAAAGGCCGCCTTTCCGAGCAGGCCTGATGGAGGAAAGAAGGAAGGAAGGAAGGAAGGAGGCTACTTTTGTTTCCTTAGTTTGTTGTTTTCTTCTTCTTTTTTTTTCCCCCCCATGGAGCCACGTGGATTTTAAACCTGTGCTTCCTCTCCCCGAATCCTGGCTCCAAATTAAAAGGCGGCGTTTCCTCGCTGCCCTGACTCCCAGCTCTGGCCGCAGATTGAGTGAAATCCATAAAACCACAGGGAAAGTCGTATTTTAGCTAAAAGCAAAACCATTCCGTGGCATGCCCGCAAAATTCTACAGAATTTCTGTAGATTTTAGCGGCGAGCAAAACCCTCCGGCGAGGGCAGCCCTGCCGGCTGCGGGGCAGGTCGGACCCCGTTCCACCTTTCACAGGCAACCCAGCGTGGGGAAAACCCCTGGGGATAAAGAACCTCCACCCCTCCCATCCACAGGGAGGGCCCCGAGGCTGCGGGGCGCGCTCGGAGCCGAGGCAGCGCCCTGAGCATCTCCCCGAGCCCCCTGTGCCCCCGGCTCGGCCAGCAGCGAGTCCCGCATCCCTTGATCCGCGAAAGGAGCGGAGGGAAGAGGAGCTCGGCCGCAGCTCCAGGTTTTCCTGCTCTGGAATCGCCGGCGCTCTCCGGCTGCTGCCAGGGGACGCGGATGCTCCGCGCCTCCATCCGCGGAGGAACGGGCGCCTGGAATTCATCCCCGCGCCGGCCCCCGGGAAAAGAGCTACGAGGCCGGGGAATGGTCGGGAAATGGCAGTGAAATACGGGGAGTTTACGCTGACCTGCCGGGATGACCGAATGGGTGGCAAGGGGCCGCAATGAGTGGCGAAGAGCCCATCGCCCACTCCGGGGGAGCACTTGGAATGCCCGGATCCTATTAATTAACGGAGCAAAAGGCAAAGCGGGGACTCCCATTGCTAATTTTCCGGGAGACTGTTACCAACAGCGAGGAGCCGGAGCTCGCAGGGTGTCTGTGTGGTGCCAAGTGCCTGCAGCTCCCAATCCGCTCTCAAAAGTGCCAATACCCCAAAAACGGCCTCCCCAGAAGGGGCACTAGCAGCGATTTAATTCTCTTTTTTTTTGTTTTTTTTTTTAAAGTTAACCTGCCTTGATACTACCTGAAGTGATAAAAACTGCGACTGCCTGAGCACAAATAGAAATCTTCCCTGTTTTGATCCTTTTCAAGACCTCTATTTTCGCTGCGGAAGCAGCCAAGCTCGGAAAGATCGTGGGGAAATGCGGATATGGCCCCAAAACCCTTTGGAGAAACGTCGGCCTCCCTTGCTGGCATTCCCAGAGCATCCAGAAGAAGCCATGGGAATGGTTACACAAATCAAGGAATTGGGGGTTTTTTTTTTTGCTGGCAGCCTTGGCTCAAAGCAAACCAGCCGGCTTCTCCGGGCAACAGCAACATCTCTGTACGCCAAGGTCGGCCCTGCACACATCCCTGGAGCACCCTCAGGGTGTGTCCCTTCACCCCGCATTTGGCAGCTGGGGGTGATGCACCTCATCAAATACACGATTCCCCCGCAATTCCCACGCAAAACCCACCGGCTCACCCTCCTGCCCGAACTCCATGCCCTGCATCAAACTTGGAAGGCACCTGAGTTTTTATGGAGCAGTAACTGCTTGGTTTCCCTCCACTGCTTGGGAAAAAAAAAAAAAAAAAAAAAAAAAAAACAAAACACAACCCAACAAAACCATTTTCTCTTCGTTTCTTTCACCCGTCAAAAGGATTTGGGTTGAAATTCTCTCTCCCTGCCTTCCAACACCAAGGCAGGCCCTCAGTTTGCAGCAAGACACCCCAAGTAATTAAATCTCTGCGCAACACCAACCACCAGGGCAAAGAGTTCTCCAGTCCAAGCAGTGGCACCATTTCTGTCCCCATTCCCCCTTCGCGTGGAGAGGACGGACGACAGCAGAGACCCTCTGCAAACTGATTTTGCTTAAAAACACCGCAGAGCCCCGAAGATTTACAAATAATCTCTCTATTCCCAAGAAACCGCTCGGGCTTTTCCGAGCGCCGTTCCGGTCCTGGTCTCGCAGTACCTGTCGGAAGCGTTGCCCCTCTGAATCAGGCTGATGGTCATTTTTAAGGCACANGTATTACAGCATGTTTTGCATTTTTTTTCATTTGTTTTTTTTTTTTTTTTTTTTAACCAGGTGCCGGGCTCCTAAGCCCACAGCTGCTATTTCTCCCCCCCCTCCCCAATTATTTTCATATTTCCCCGTTTCCAAAGCGGCAATAAGTCCCTGCGAAAGGAGGGTAATGGGAAGGCTCTCTCTGAGAGAAATTGTTAATTTGGGATTTATAAAGGACTTTCCTTAATGAATAATAGTTGAGATCGATCTGTCTTCCTGCCTCGTTCCGCAAAGTAACATTTGTAAAGTAAGGTGATCCCCATTACTCCCTCTAATAACCCTCTCCAGAAGAGACTTCCGAGCCGCAGCCGTGAATCCTCAGCTCCCCCGGTGCTGTGGGATCCGGCTCCCAAACCCCCACCTCCCCGCCTGCTGTGGGTCAGCTCCATCACCGGGATGCCCTGCGGAATCGTGGAATCCCGGGGGAGTTTGGGATGGAAGGGATCTCAAAGCTCATCCCATCCCACCCCCTGCCATGGGCAGGGACAGCTTCCACCATCCCAGGCTGCTCCAAGCCTTGCCCAACCTCACCCAGGGATGGAGTGAGTGTGAGCAGCTT
Source organism: Dasyornis broadbenti (assembly GCA_013397935.1). Taxonomy (NCBI): domain Eukaryota; kingdom Metazoa; phylum Chordata; class Aves; order Passeriformes; family Dasyornithidae; genus Dasyornis; species Dasyornis broadbenti. The sequence goes on along the minus strand of VZRN01001791.1, from coordinate 425,464 downwards.
GGAATCCCGGCGGATGGAGGATGGGGATGCCGCACGCTGGGATTGTCACCGCTTGTCCCCAGGGTGCCAGGCCCAGACGGGGTCACAGCGCTGATTCTCTGACACCCACCCAGCTCCTGGCTTGGCAGAGAGAGGGGAGGCTGGGAAGTGACTCAGTTATTGCCCAAAGGTGACAAAATACCGGCACCGAAGGGCCCTTGGATCAACAGGAGGATGGCAGCTCGGGAATGGATCTGGCAGCTCGGGAATCGATCCCGCGGCTGGAGCCAGGCAGGCTCAAATGTGAAACGAGCCTTGCTTTTCCTAACTTTTCTTGCGTAAAGCAAGGATCCATTACAGATCAGAGCCAGCTAACAAGGTGTGGGTGGTCTCTCCATCCTTCTCCAGGTCTTCAGCTGGAGGCTGGATGCCTTCAAGGAATTGCTGCTTTAGCCAGGAGTGGGTTTTTGCCACACAAGTGCTTTCTCCAGCTGTTTTTCTCTCTTTCCATCCTGCCTCCCTTCCCTTTGCTTCCTCTCTACAGCAGGGAATGAAGGTGTGGAAATCCCATTCCCTTCCTTCCTTTTCTTGTTGTCATCCCACAACCAGAGGCTGCTGGGACGTCTGGAGGGCCAGGAGCCAAGAATGGGAATTTTGTTCCTGCGCTTTAAATCTGCTTCCCTTGCTCCCCAGCACTTGGGAGAGAGACCCTGTCTGCCACACCACCCGTGCTCCCCTTTCCCCTTTTCCTCCGCTCAAACAACATCCTGCAGCAGCCCAGAGAAGCACCAGCACCCAGGGAACACCAATGCCACTTTCCCAGTAATTCCAGGGGAAAGGAAGAATCCAGAAAAATTCACCTTGATTTAAAAAAAAAAAAAAAAAAAAAAAAAAAAAAAAAAAATAACCTCAATAAAAAAAAAAAAAAAAAAAAAAAAAAAAAAAAAAAAAGGGAAAGCAAAATAAAATTCTCTTTTAAATCCCTTTTGCGCTGCTGGAGGGAACCGAGAAGCACAAGTTGTAAGAGCCCTGCTCTGGGTCACCTTCAGAAGAGGTGACCCACGGCCGACGCTGCCTTTGGATGCCCCGTCCCTGCTCCGAGGACTATTTTGGGTGTTTGAGCTCCGCTGCGCTGCCGGAGCGCAAAGAACGCGCTCCTTTTCTGTCCCTGCCTGCCGACATCATCCCCCTGGAGCGCCGGGGCTGCTCTGAGCCGGGCACGGAGCTCAGACCTTCCCTCACCTCGCACGGAGGGGGTGCAGCGCCCCAGCTCCGGAGAGAGAGAGGATGAAATCCCCAATTATTTATTTGTTCACCTGGCACAACCCCCGGCGCTGCCAGGATTAACTGGCCGGGCCGATTAGTGGCAGCCATCAGCCAATAAATAAATTGGAACCATCTCCAGAGCTGATTAGCTTGCTAATTAAGCTCAGTTACGGGGAAATCTGCAGTCAATCAGCCCGGCCATTACCAGTTGGATCTGCAGAGCGGGAGCTGGGGGTGCTGAGGAGGAGGAGNGAGGAAGGTGGTGCCCAAACCCGCTTTCCTCAGCAGCCCTGGGGAGGCTCCCCAGCCCCTCGCTCCTGTCGGGGGGGATTGTCCCGCTCCGTGTCTCTCCCCTGGCAGCACAATCCCTTTCCAGCCCGCTGGAAACTTCCCGAAGCTGCAGGATACAGCGATTCAGAAGGGTCACAGCAGGGCCGGGAGGGTGTCGTTTATTTCCTGGCAGGCACGAGCTGATTCCCCCCTTTTCCACGGCAATTTGCAGCTCTGCCCCTTCCCTCCCGCGCCCCTCGCCGGGATGCTGAGGGACACCCTCAGCCCAGCGCAGCACCCGAGGGCTCCCAGGGGTCTCGTTTTGCCCGCAAGGGAGATCCAACATGCCCTGTCTGGCCCAAAGCAGAGGCGGGATTTCCAAACCGGTGTCCATCAGTGCCGGCAGCATTGCAGGATGAGGCGCTTTGGCATTTGGGACCGTCCTTGCTCCCTCCTGCTGCCAGCGGGCATCAGCCACGATGCTTTCCCCTCCTTCTCATCCTTCCTCTGGCTCTGGCAGCTCGAGGCGGCCTCGGATCCCAGCCTTTGCTTCATTAGATCGAAATTCCTGGCCTTGGATTCCCACTCATCCTCCCAAATGGTGCGAATCGTTTGCTCCTGCACCAAAATGACGATTTTTTTTTACCGCAAAAGACGGTGATCAGGAGATTCTCAGCAAGCAGCCCTCGGTGGCGGCAGCAGCAGCAGCAATTCCTGGAGCGAACTCCAGGCGTTTTTTGTGCTCCCTGGAAGCCCAGAGGCGATCCCTGAGCTCCAGGAAAGCTCCGCATCCCGCCTGACCCCGCGGCGCAGCATCACCTCTGCTCTCCCACCACCTCGGAGCTCCTCATCCTCTCTCGGGCAAACCCAGGGAGTCTCCCCGGCTTCCAAAACAGATCCGGAGCGGAGATCGGTGGGGGCAGAGCGCAAATAAATGAGTGCTAATTGCTGGCGCTGGGCGTCAAATGCGCTGCGAGTGCATTTATTGGGCAATTAAGGCTTTACTGGGCTTTAGGGGAGATCAATGACTGCCCGGTGGGATTCCCAGCCCGCCCGGGCCGTGGGTTTCCCCAGGAGTGGCCACGTTTCCCTCCTGGTGACTCCCGCGGGATGTGCTGTGTCTTTAGGGTTGGATTTGGTGACCTCGAAGGTCATTCCCAACCGAAATCGTTCTCCAAAGCCACGCTCCGGGAGTTGCGAGGCTTCACCTGGGAAAAAGCTCAGTGCCCGCGAGTGTGACGTGCCCGAGATCCATCCCAGAAACAGAGGGGAAAAGGGAACAGGGATGAGCTCCAAGGCTGGGCTCAGAGAAGTTTTGTGTGGGATGTGCCCAAATTTTGGCTGGGTTTTCCCAGCCAGGGTAACACCAAGTTCCCGTGGGAGCTGTCCCCGCCCATGGCAGGGAGTGGGAACAAGAGGAGCTTTCAGGTCCCTTCCAGCCCAAACCGTTCCACGGCCTTGATGGGGGATGCTGTGGGTGCTCAGAGCTTTCCAGGGATTCAGGGGATCAGCCAAATTGATGGAAGAGAAATCCGCCGAGGATTACTAAATTCATTGAAAACGGGCGAGTCGAAGTCCCTGAGTTTTCAAGTTCCAGGCTGGGAGAATACCCAGCAAAAACCCCATAAAATCAGATTTCAGACACCTCAAGCTCTGGCTTTTGGCCGCAGGGGGAGAAATACAGACCTGGCTCTTTAGGGTTACTCCTAGCTGATCTCCACCAAGCGTAAAATGTTTTCTTTTGTTAAAAACCAGCTGGATCTGGGTCTCTTCTGGAAAACAAAGCTGTTTATCAGGCAGGGCCAGCCCCATCCCACCACTTCTGAGCCTCCTGTCCTCATCCCTCCGCTCCCTTCACACCGGTTTGGATTTGTGTCAAAAAACCAAATAAAACCCAGCAGAAGTGCCCAGGGAGTATCCTGGATGTGGCTAAAAGCAGGTGGTACCTACGGAGTGAGCGTCTCCTGGGCTCTGGAGAAGCTCCCAGCATCCATCAGAGCGAATCCTTTGCAGGCCATGGTGGAGCAGCAGTTTTGTGTTTTTAGGAATTATTTTCTCTCTTTTTTAAAAAAAAAAAAAAAAAAAGGGGAAAAAAAAGGGGGATGTTTCCCCCACTCCCATTACGGGAATCAAGAGTTTTCCTTCGAAGCCTCTTGCTGACCCCCGTTGCTTTGCCGCAGGATATTTTCTTTTTTCCCCGAGGCATCAGTGAATGCCACCAGCTGGGAGCGTTCCAGGGGTACACGGGGGTGGGCTCGGGGTAAGGTGAGCAACGTGGGCATGAAAGGCATCCTTAAATGCGCTCCACCATCCCTGAGCACCAGGATCTTCCGGGAGAAGCCGGATCTTAGGAGGGCTGAGAGAGAGAGAGAGAGCAGCCAGCCATGCCCGGCACAAAATCAAAACCCACAGCCCTTCAGGAGAGCAAAGGAGGGGAGGGACGGATGGTTCCTAAAAAAAGGAGCACTGCTAGAGCTGTACACCCAGGGGGAATCCAAACCAACTTCTCCCGCCTTGGAAGTTCACATTTCAAATCCAGAAGGGGAGAACACAAAGCCCCCGCCTCCTGCCTTGGCGCTGGTGGGACGCGTGGCGGGGTTGAGGCGGGTGGGGAAACCTTTCAGGAACAGAGGGGTGCAGTTGCTGTGTGACAAAACAGCCACGTGACCCCAAAAAAGGGGGAGAAAATAACATCCACGAGCAGTCCTGTGGCTTTTCATCCCCCGCAGTGCTGCCTGAGCCTCCCTGGAGCACTTGGAAAGGAGGAGCAGGAAAAGAAACAGAAAAGTTCCCTCAAAATCCCACGCGACAGGACAGGTGGGAGCCTGGGTGGGCAATAACCCGAGGAATCAACTAAATCAGGTCTAAAAGATAAATCCCAAACCCCCAGATCCCACGCTGTGGCAGCCCCACTCAGATCCAGTTTCACCTTCCCAACCCTGGCCGGGTTTTCCTGCTGCACCTTGTCCCTCTCGGCTGGCTTTGCCCGTGCCGCACTTTGGTGTCATCCGGACTGTGCCTGGTGCAAGCCCAGGAAAACAGGCACAACCCCGAACTGCTGCTTCTCCCTTTTCTCGAGGGAAATCCCCAGCTGTTCCCACCTTTTCCCACCTCTGAGCACCCCTAATTTCTCTGTCTTGTGCGAGGCGGGACGAGCAGAGATGACCAAACCACAGCAGTGGCGTCTCTCTCCGAGGTGTCCTTACAGCTCCGTAAACCCCTCGTTTCATTCTTCATGCCGTATTTAAATCGGCTTCAAATCATCATTTCCCACCATTTCCTCAATGCACATCGACGGAATTTTACCTGCTGTTCTCCATGTGCCCACACAGCTCTCCCAGCATTTTGTGATTTCTTCCTGTGAGTGCCCTGGTGAAAACCCATCACCTCCTGCTTCCCTCTCCATCTTCTCCTTGAGCCTGCTCAGATTCCTGATTTCTCCTCGGCTTGGGCTCGGGACAAGTCCTTTAAAACTGGGAATAAATGTCAATCAGCCGCCCATTGTTCAGGGCTTTGAAACGACTCCTTCAGAGCAGCCTAATGGAGAGCCATGATTTCCCTCCAAAGGAGCGATTAGGCCACACCACATCCTGACCTTAAAGATGTTTTATTATTCTTACTTTAAATGATCATTTCAACCAATTTAGCAGATACAGATGTAACCGTTACCCGCCTAATTCCTTGGATCACCTCCAGAGAGTCTTAAAAGCCAAGGTGCAACATTTACTGCTCTCCTCCTCGGGGAGAATAACTGTTTTTAATGAAAGCTCCCATATTTTTGGCTGGGAGATCCGTCACTCACTCCACAGGCACTCCCAGAACTCGCAGATACGCACCCGTTACGGCCCGGCTGACTTATTGCTTTTTAATTTATCAATTTGCACCATTACTGGCCCTTCTGCCATGCCAGGTCTCGGATAATCCTTCATCTTTATGGCTGGCAAAGAGTGACAGGACCCGAGCAGCCACAGGAGAAGGGAGCAGGTGGGGCTCAATAAAACCACGAAGACTCCAGCAAAGAACGAGCTGCGCCCAACAAGTTTTCTTGTCTTTATTAGAAAGAGACCTATACAATATAGCAGCCTCTCTCTGCAGTACTTTACAGCTTTTTTGTTCCTTTTTTTTTTAACTTTTATTATTTTTGTTTTTAATTATTCAGAATACTGTACAGCTGACACAAAAAATCTCGACGTGGGGAGAGAGAGAGAGAGAGAGAAAGGGGAACATAATACAAACCGGCATACTTAATCAAACCCAAATCATAGGAAACACCAAGCAAAGTGAAATGTTTGTCAATCGGTTTAATTACAGTACAAACAATATAAATAAAGCATCATCGAGTCATCTGTAAAACAAACTTGCTGAATGAGGTAATATAAAAACAACAACAAAAGACCCTTTTTTTTGGGGTTTTTTTTTTTTTTTTTTAGAATTTCCACACTGTCTCGTCATCATTTATACATTATTATTTACAGAAACAGAAAACAAAAAGAAAAAAAAAAAAACAACCCAACAACCCAAAACTTGCTATAAAGCCTGCCGTGTGCTAGGTACCTCCTGCCTCTAACCCCGAGCAGGCATCCCTGCTCCCCTGGGCTCCCTTCCTCCTCATCCCAGCTGGAAGGACAAACACCACAAAGCAGAAAGACCTGAAAGACTTGGGGGCTGAACACGAAATCCAGCCTTTGCAGGCGGCCACGGGCGATTCGGAAATAGAGGAGGAAAGGACAGCGCATGCATCCGCTCTCCCCCCGATGGCGCTTCCCAAAATGAAGGTGCTGCTTGGATCGAGCCTCAAAGCACAGCCCGGCAGGAAGCAGGGGCCAAGCTCTGCCTGCGGAGGGGATGGGACACAGCCTGACTCTGCCACCGTGGAGCTGTTCAGCGTTTGGGATGCTCTGCCTGAGCGTTCGGGATCCGCTCAGATCCCGCTGAAGCCGAGGGGTTTTAAGGCAGCAGGAGCTGCAGAACCGAGCTCGTGGCCATTCCAACCCGAACCAAAACATCACAAAACGCGTCCCTGGTGGTTTAGAAGACGCCCCTCTCCCGAATACCCCTCAGTTTGTGCACCCACAGACACATCTACGAGTGAAAGGTGCTCTGGGCAGTGACACAGTAAAAGAGAGCTGGACCAAACTCCTCCGCTCCCCTGGAAACGTGGGACTTCCGTGGAGCTGTGTGCTTTCAGAGGATGTAAACATCCTCTCTCCCTCAGTAGATTCAATGGAGAATCCAGCTGAATCCCTGGATACCTCAGGAAAAAAAACTCTTGGCAGGTGTTTTCAACAGCATTTCAAAGCAGTTGAGGAGGGGAAAATGAAAAATCCTCCCATCACTTCCATCCCATGCACACCCAGCCACGCCCCTCACCACAGCTCCTTCCTGCCCTCTCCCTGTGGATTGCCCCCGGGAGGACAAGAAACCAAAGCCAGGGTGGGAATGGAGTGAACAGCACTGGGTCAGGTGCTCCCAGACTGCAGCAACTGAATCCACTTCAGCTGAGGCCGGGGGCTCCCTCACAGCAAAATTTTGGAGCCAGTCAAGGCCGAGAACATGTGGAGGGAGGGATGAGGAGCTGCTTTTGGGGAAGAATCCACCTGGAGACAGCTCCTAGGAACCCCTCACTTAGAAACATCTCCCCGTTATCCTCAACGGCACGGACCCGAAGCACTACTGAATCCCCTCCAGCTCGCTGGTCCCACACTCAAATTCAGCCAGAGACGAGTTTCAAGCAAATTTATATTAAAAAGGGCCCCTGAGGTGCAAGACTCTGTCCTTTCCACCTTCACAATCTCCATCCCTGGTGCTTCCCACCCTCAGGGCTGGTGAGCTGGGATTTCTCCTCTCAAGCAAGGGAGGGATTTCTCCTCTCCACTCCTGGAGGCCAAGTTCAAGGTTTTCTCAAGCTGAGCGTTGCTGTCTGAAGGAGCTGGAATTTCAGAAAACCTCTGAGGCTGCAGCAAGCCTGGACTTCATCTCCCTGCATCTCTCCATCCCTCAAGCCAGTGTCCTGCCTCCTTGGAGGCGGCTGGTCTGGCTCCAGCGGGGAAACTCGAAACATCCAACCAAAGCCCTGGCTCCAGCTCCTGATGGTGAGAACGGCGATTCCCGCCATCACTGACAGCAGTGTGAGGAGCACACAGACACTCAGCCAGTGCAGAGTGACCTCCATGTGGCACCTGGAGGCTCAGGACACCCTGACTGCACTTCATCCACCAGCTCCATCCCCACATTTGGGATGTGGGTACCAAAACAACCCCACACTCAGCACCAAAACCCTTCTTTGGCCCTGCAGGAGTTTGGGGTTTGCCTTCAGCACAGAGGCTCTGTCTCTGCGAGGAGTTTTCCTCCTCGTACCCTGAGACTCATGAGGACCAGGGAAGCGTTTTTGGCTCCTTCAGCTCTCAGCAACAATAAAAAACACCCCCACACGGATCAGTTCTGGAAAGCAGGGAGCGCACACGAAAAGGGCTGATGGTGCGTTCACCGGCAGCAAGCAACGTGGCCATCGTGCCCAAGGCATGCCATGAGACTCTGGAGCGTGCCCCGCCCACCCCCCTCACATTTTGTACAGAACACACACAGGTGAAGACGAGAGGCTCCGAAGCGCTGCGAAACAGCCAGGCCTTAGCACTGCAAGCTGAAAACCACACCCAGAAAATTCATGGCTGAGGGAGAGCTGAAGCTCTGCCCGCCACCAGAACCGACCTGAACGTGCCACAGGGGTTTGGGATATAGGCAGACGGAGGGAGATGAAGAGGCAAAGCTGCTGAAATGCACAAAAATGTCTTTTATTTTATCCATCCACAAGCGAAATTTCCCCCCCTGAACATTCCTGGAATGGTAGTGAACGATGGGAGTTCATTCACCCACATCTTGCTGTCGCCCTGAAATGAAACGTGGGGCCAGAAACATGCTTGGTGATTTGGGGCTAAAGATGGCCCTAAAAAAAACCCCAAACCAACCTTTTACTTTTCAGAAATCATGCAATTCCCCTCTCAAAACATGAACTATTCACAGCTGATGACAATCCTGGCCAAAACCCCTCAAACCTCCCTTTAAAATGTGGGACAGAGTCAGTCCACTCAAGGTAAACTGCCCCAATATTTACTTTAAAAACTGGCCCATGCTAAACAACAAAGCAAAACCTACAAATACCCTAAGCCAACAAATTCACCCATCTACAGCTCTGGATGTTTTGCTCTATGACCTCTATTGTTTTTTTCGAACCGGAGTTTATTTTCCAATAAAACCATTCAAGCCAACCTTCTTTTTGGTAGCTTAGAACTCCCAGCTCATTGCAGAACTTCTTAATTCTGGGGGAGTTTCGTGTTTCTTTTCTACCTTGAAAAGAATTTTACTCTGGAGTGCTTTTACCTTTTTCCTGCTATGCAGCAAACACAAGAACATCCAAAACCGGGTTTTCTACGCGGTAGATTTTACCCACAAATCATCAAGAACGGGAAGCGTGGAACTGAGGATCCAGGCCCAACAGGCTGAGATCCCACCTAAGGACCGGTGTAGCAGCCCCTGGATGGGGAAGGAGGATGCCTGACGGTGAGATGAGGACGGGCAAGTTGTCTCCTCTCCAGCCAAGCTGCCCCAGGTTTGGTCCTCAACGCTCTCCCCCCTTTCCCTCGAGGCCCGCCCCCACTGACAACACCCACGGAATCAAACATCAAATGAGCATTTCACCAACAATAAACCCCAACAACCATCCCTGTTAAGGTGCAAAGGCGGCTCCCCGAGACGTTTGGGCAGGGCCCCTTGGGGACCCCCTCGTGAAATCTGTGCTTGTCTCCACTACCACTACTTTGTACTAGAAACTACAAATTACTTCATTTTTCCCGATCTCCATACAAATATAAAAGCTGAAGCTATTCCAACCCCATATAATCTAATTATTCTACATTACAGTGCCGGAGATCACTTCCAAGCCCGGATCTGCATTCCCACCTCGACTCCTCTCCCTACGTGACTCGGCTTCCTCTGGCCCAGGGAAATCTCCAAGTGCAGCTAAAGCTTTTTTTTTTCTTTTTTTTTTTCTTTTGCACTAACACACATAATTTAAGGGAAGGGGGACAAGACAGTGAACTGAACAATATTCATGTTTACAACGTTACTTTACACTACACCCAAAATCCTCTCCACCTTCCAGGAGCTCACTCGGCTTTCCGAGCAGCACCCAGTTCACAGCCAAGGTTCTCCAAGCTTTTTTTTAAAACCACCAAAACTGGAAATCTGTTAACGGGAAGCCTTGGCCCAATCTCTGCATTGGCAGGACCCTGAATTTTCTCAAGGCCGGGTCTTTTTTCTTCATGAAGAGCAAGGGGAAGTGAACCCTCCCCAGCCATAGCCAGGTTCAGTGTGACACATCCGACTGAACTCCACAGCAATTAGCCAAAGACAGAAGGAAATACGGAAAAGAGCCACGGCTGACTCGCTTCTTGAAGTGTTTTAGTCATGGATAAAGTGCAGAGGAAGGGGGATTTCAGGGGATGAGGGGAAGGGTTAAACGGGGGATGCAATGACAATCACTCCATTCCTCTTTCCAAGGGATCGCCGCCCTGTGCAGGGCTGGGAATCCTCCCCACGGAGCCCCAACCTCTACACTGCTCTGACATCGTCATCCCAACACTTACGGGAAAACCACGTTTAGGTTAAAAGCTACTGCGTTGCTGCTCAATTAAAATCTTACTTGGCTCGCCTGGATGTGTGATTTTTCCTGTAATACACTGGAATTTCCTCTCTTAAAAATATTCTGTGCTTTCTCAAGGGTTGCCCTCAGAAAATTTTTAGGAAAGGAGCGCGTAATAGGTCTACCTGAGATCTGCCTGGTTGCCCTCGTTTCTCAAACATCACCCTCCGCTTTGTAAGAAGAAGGTGGCCCAAAGAGAGCACTGAATGATGGACAGAATTGAAAATAATCTCAATTAGGAAAAAAAAAAAACCCCAGCACTGAGAACTCTGCCCACCGTGGGCTCGCAACATTGGACTTGGTTTTTTGGGATACAAATGCCCTGGATGCTCCTGGGGGGAACAGCAGGCAGCTCTAGCGCCTCTGGGATTGCCGTTCCTGGATCCCTGCTGTGTCAAAGCTCGTGAGGACCGGCACACAGCGGGTTTCACAGCATCCCCTTCCAGCTGCACCTCAGCTGGGGTGTCCCGCCCCTGAGGGACCCCCCGTAAGTACCAAAGGTCAGGGAGCTGCGTGGGAATGGAGGGGGAAATAGCAGTTACAACAGACTCCTTTTCTGAATTAAAAAATAATTAAAATATTTAAAAGTATCCCAGTAGGAAAAGAATCAGCTGCTGTGTCCAGACACTGGTCAAGTCAACCTAGGCTGGTCGGAGAAAGATTCCCTCCCCTCAGATACTCAAAGTCTAGAAAATAACAAAGTACAAAAGGACAACACCACCAAAGAGGAAAAGCTGGTCAATATTCCCGTGCTTCCACCTTGAGGCTGGTTTTTCTGCCAAAATTTGATGGTTTTACCTCAAATCCATAATTTCCCTTCCTTTTTATTTTTTTCCCCCCCCACAAGATAACCACATTACATTTTTTTTCCTTCCCATTTTGTCCACATTTAGTTTATTTAGCAATTGCTCCTCCCTTTAGCGCGCTAAGTGAAACCCGGAGCCCCAAGGAAGAGAACTGCCAAAGGCTTGGGGAAAAAAAGACTCACAGGAGCAGGTAGATCTGCACATTGCTATGCTGTGTGCACCTCACTGCCTTCACAGAATTGCTCCTTTGCCATCGAATTCAGTTGAGTTTTCAACTTTCTCCGTGATAAACCCTCCCCCCCCATCCCCACATTGCCATGTGCCACTCCA
>VZRN01001791.1:402807-413464 GCA_013397935.1 Dasyornis broadbenti | reverse complement strand
AAAAAAAAAAAAATCAATGTATATTTATGGTCTTTTTTTATTCAAATAGATTTTAAATACATAGAATCTAGAGACACAATACAAAAATCTGTATAAGTTAGGCAATGCATCACAGGAGTGACCAAAAACTCAACACAATTTACCTTGGCAAAATGACAGAACCTATTTCTGCTGGCTGAAAACAAACAAACAAAAAAAAAAATTAGCCTTTAATGCGTTTATTAATTTCACCAAACGTACTTGAAATGTTGTTTTCCGTAGCGGTATTCATTATTCCTTTTTGTGTTTCAGGCTTACTCTTATTTATTTTTTCCATTTTGTTTTTACACCAAGGAGACTGCAGTCAAATAACACTCAGCAACTCATTTCCTCTCTTTGGACTGAAAAATTAAACAGATACTAAATTATGACAGTGAATTTAGAAAGGAGGGCTCCAAGGGCTTGAAAGAACATGTCTGAGATAATATGATGCTTCTAAGAATATTGCAATCACATCCAAGCAATCACCGAAGCGTGCCATGTAACTACCTCCTCAGCTAATATGCTTTTTTCTCCGTGATGACTAATCATGTTCTATTAAACAGCAGTAATGCTGGAAGAACTCAACTATACAAGTGTAATGAAGCCAGTATTCTCCCCGGACAGATTAGCTACAACTGATTTGACACATACCATCATAGGAGCTTCAAACCTGACAAACTCTGTGCTTGCTTCTGATTTATGCCGTCAAGCTCTTCAGGAGAAGAGAATGGAAATCCAGGCGTCGCCGCGTCGTTCGGTAGAGGTGAAATGTACTGATGTGCTTCACTGTCACTTAGGGAAAGTCACCATCTCTCCTTCCTTCTCCTCCGGCTCGCCTCTCCCCCCGCCATTCCCTTCCCTTCTCTTCCCTCCGCGCTCCGGGGGTGCCGCGTGTCCCCTCCGTGGTCCCGGTGCCGGCGTGGCGTGTCCGGCTCGGCCCTCCCGGCCCGGCGGCGGGCACTCAAACAACGGCCTGGCTCGGCAGCCCCCGGGCTCCTCCTCGGCCCCTCGCGCTCTCCACGTTCCGGGCGGGACTCGGGGATGCACCGAGGGGAAAAGGGAGAAGGAGAGTTACCAGACTCACAGAGCAGAGCCGCGATGGGGATGGAGGAATGTGAGGCTGCGGATGTGACTCGGGTCAGCGCCCACGCGAGCGAGCTCCCCTCAGATGATGGTGGGCATCCTGCCGCCGCTGTTGTTGCGGTTGTTGTTCTTCCTGGACAGGTTGGGGGTGGCCATGAGGGCGAAGCGCTCGTCGGGGCAGCCGTACTGCAGCAGGACGTCGATGCACTCCTGGCTGGAGGCCTGGCGGGCGTAGGCCAGCGCCGTGTTCCCGTGGGCGTCGCGCGCCATCACGTCCACGCCGTACTGCGGGGGAGAAGAGGGGCGCTGTTGGAAGCTGCAGCGTTCAAATGGAGGGAGAGGATTCGCGATGGAGAGGTTTGGATTTAAGGGAGGATGGGGAGAGGGCAGGAGACCAGCCTGACAACACGAGCGTGGCAGCGCTGAGTCACGTGTGGAAAGAATGATTCTCAAGGGAGGGAGTCTCAGGCGTGGGACAAGATCTGGCTCTGTGGTATTCCAAGCTAAGGGACACAGCCCAGCCCCCCCAGGCAGCCCCTCCCCTGGGCACCGAGTCCTTACCCAGATGAGGAGCTGCACTAGCACCACGTTCCCTTTCCGGCAGGCCAAGTGCAGGGCAGTGCGCCCGTCGCCGTCTCCGCAGGTCTCGTTCACCTCCTCCCGAGTGCCGTGGGCCAGGAGCAGGATCACCGTCCTCAAGTCCTCCTCGGCCGTGGCCCTCAGGAGATGCTGGCCCAGAGAGAGCTCCAGGCACTGCAGCGGGGCGAGGAAGAGCTTCTGCTCATATTTTGCGCGGATCCAGAGCTCCTTTTCTTCCCTAGGGAAGCCAGAGGGGACAGGTCACTCTCACCTGGTGTCACAGCCAACAAAGAAGTTATTTCCCCTTCCCAATTTATGGCAAGAAAGCCCTCATAGGAGCAGTTCACCCAAAGCACAGGAACAGTTCACCCAAACCTTGTATTTTTAGCAACTGTCCGCTTTATCGTTCCTGAGCCAGTGCTCGAGGATCCTCCTCAACGGATGCTGTGCCCACGGGGTTGTAGGATCACAACAGCCAGGAGCTTTTCAAAAACCCTGGGCCAGCAAGAGGTCAGTGCAAGGGCCCTCGCTGTCACAAAGGCTTAAGACACAACAGCACGCCTTAAGGTTGGGCTGGAAAATACACTGCAAGAAATGCACCCAGGGTCTGTATCCCAGACCAGAAGTAACCAAACAGAAGTGCTTTGTCCCCCTCCAAGCTGAGTAATGTTCCCAAGGGCATAAGGATGCTTCCTCTGTTTTTCCAAAAATTCAAACCAGTCCTTTGAAGCACCTTTTCCTCCTGATGTATCAAAGAACCGTCAGAAGCTTTGTGGGTGCTATCGGGTTACAGCAGAACAAGGACTACAAACAAGGCCCTCCAGTCGCCATTTAAAAAATTACCATACAATTACACGATCTGAGAGCACCAGCCCCAGACAAAGTCCCATTTAGAGGTCCCTCAGGTAATCTGTGAAAACCACATACATCACCTGAGCCAGGCAACTGGGTCCTGGTGACAGATTCTCTCCTCCGGAGTACAAAAGGCCAAGCTCTGTTTACGCCTTTCAGCCGTGTTTACACTGCTCCCAGTAATCTAGTGTCAGGTTAGCCCTAATCTGTTTTTAAATACTTATGTAAACATCTCCTTCCACCAGCAAATCTGGATTAGTTTTGCATCATTTCCTGGGACATGTGGAGTGACCTTGCTCTGACCTGCCTGGATGCTTTCAGGCACAGCTTCCCAAAGCGGGCACAGCTTCCCTGCCCCGACCACAGTTTGCTCCACAAACAGGGCCAGGGCTTTTCTTCAGAGCAAAAGTGCAAACAGAAAATTAACACAGAGAGTGCTTCTTTTACCTCAAACCTCTGAATGACTCCTGCAAGCTAAAAGACACAACAAAAAAACCCCTTCACAACCCATTTGGGCAGTTGCAAATTAACCTTTGATGGCAGGATCTGATAAATGGAGTATTACTGCAGGTATTCCAGATGGAGAGGAGGAAGAAAAGGAGTTCTGTTATCAGAATCTTTAATTCATGGTTTTTCTAATTACATTTTTTTAAGGTAAAAAGCCAAACTAGAACCAGTGCCACAAAAGGGATAAAGTAACATGCAACTATCTACAATAAAATGGGCATTCTTGCAACAGTTCCAGTATCCACACAGATGATCTTCAAGGACGTTCAGCAAAGATCTCCTGGGCTTTTCAAACACGCACAGAGGTACCTGAGAGTATAACCAACGCACCCACTACACGTTTAACACACGCCAGACTGGAAAGTGAAGCGATTCAACCTGTGCTGCTCACCCAGAGTAATGCACACCAGGGCTTTGGGAATTTGTTTTTCCTATGTCCTCAAATCCTAAAGGCACAATATACCTCAGACACGTAAGTAATCATTTTTTAAAGCTGAGTCACAAGTCTGCAAATGAATGCCCCCCTCTCCCAGACCACGTTTGGAGTGAGAGGAACTTTTGGCTCCTGTCAGGGCACTGGTTGCTGTGATCACTGCGGCTCAAGAAAAAGTCCCGTTCTATTTAGAAAAAGAAGCTGTTTGACACAAGTCTCCCACTTCCAATCACCACTCAGCTTAAACTGCAACAGTGATGCTGTGACATCACCAAAACACAGAGAGTAAATGCTGAGTTCAGGCTGAGGCGCTCAAAACTTGAGGCTGCTGGTTCCCAAACCCATCACCACGAATTTCACATTTGCTGCGTGTCGCACGGGCAATCCTGATGCTCCTGGAAGGATGCAAGAAAAAGGGATAGGGATGCCCCAATCCTGTTTAGGTTTATCCTACTGCCTCAAAAGGCTGTAGGAAGGAACAGGAAACCCTTTAAAAGTAAATGTCAGAGGAAGGGGAATGTGCTGCCACCAAATGACTTCACTCACCGAGGCCCAATTCCACCTCTGGAGTCACATCAAGGCTTGTGGTGGGAACACTGCAAATCAGAATAAAGGTGTTTCAGAAGCCTCAGACATTTAGGGCAGCACGTCACTGACATCAGCTACGGAGCGAGATTTAGGTCTTGTTCAACCGCAAAAACTGGGCCCAAGAAAGATTTGGATTTTAGGGTAGAAAAAAACCCGATCAGAGGTAGGAGGAAAAGCACACTCAACTACACCTCATGGACAGCCGCAACACGCAGGGGCCAGCGTCCACAAACACCCTCCCTACGTCTCTGGCACAAACCATTTAATTTGGATGAGAAGTCCTGGGGACTTTCCTGGGAGACAGCTGCAGCTCCGCCGCTCGCATTCATCTCAGAAACCCTGACAACAGGACATAAATACTGTAATTGTTGCTCTGATGCCCCAATTTCACTTCTGGGATCCACAGCTTGTCTTGGTTGAGGTTTCATTTCCCCCAAGGAAGGCCAGTCCAAGAGCAGAGTTGTCAGCAGTAGATCACTTAACCTCATTGCAGTTCCCCGGAGGACCACTGCTCACATCCCCTGTTAGTTAATGAGCTAAAAAATGAATTATTGGAGCGGTCAGCAATAAGCAGGAAGAGGAGGCACAGTGTTTCATTTCAGCCAGCACTGACATACCTTTAAATAAATCAACTGGATAAGAGTACGAGGAAGTGTGAGGAAGAGCAACTCATCAGGAGAACGACACTGAACCAGACCCTAAAATAAAGGCTAGCAAATACTTCCCTCTTTTCCTCCCTTAACTGTAATCCTGGCAATTCTAAATGACCTTCTCCATACCAGAGACTTCCAGCTGTAGCTGTCAAAGCCAAACCAAGACGCTTGCAGTGAACTTTCAACACTGGAAGTCTCAGGACCAAGTTAAAGACAAGATCTTCCTGTGCTCAGATGGTCCCAACGACACCAAACGCTGGAGAAGGTGTGAGCTGCCTCTTCCTTGAGCAGATCTTGAATCTTCTTTGATAGATTACAACCTCCTCGACAAACGTAGGGAAACGAACAACAGAGCCCTAAGGCCAGACTTTCTTTGAGCCTTTTCTCTCTAAAGCTCTGCATTCAAACCCAGACGCCTGACACAGACTCCAAACCCCACTGGTTACACGAGGGGCAAACAGAGCACTGCAGAACGCTCTGCAGAACCAGCAACGGGTCCCTCACCTTGTCCAGAAAGGTGCACCGAGCTCTCTGCTCTTGCAGGAGTCTCCATCACGAGAGAACCCCAAGAACACACAGTGGTGTGAATAATGAAATCCCTGCTGCAGCAGCAATACTGTACCTGGGTAAAAGGTTATTAGAAACAGATGAAAATTTCAGTTCTCGGTTTATTTTGATCTAATTAGGTGCTTGCTTCTCAAGATAATGTCCAATTATTTAAATTGCTCTGCCAGCCACATCACATCATTATTATGTGGAAACATAAATACTGGGCACTGGAAGGGGGAGGGTAAGCAGGGAGCGTCAGAGAAGAGAAAAAGCGGATTTGCTTGGAGCACAGCCTCGCTCCAGGAGCTGCACTGTGCTCCCCAGGCGTGGGTTTGCACTGAAGATGCTCCTTGAGGAGCCCACGTCCTACAGGGCTCAGCCCCATGGTGTGGTGCACTGGGTTTTCCACCCTCCAAATTCCACCAGCAGCCTCATCCTCTTGGTATCCACTCTCCATCCCCACTCCTCCTCACTCCCGTTCACCTCTGCCTTCACCTCCGTCCGTCCCTCGCACACATTTGGGTGGGGTGACGTGAGAAGGCAAACACGAAGAGGATGTGCAGGGTGGCAAAAACAGCCGTGTTCACACAGTGACCCAGAGCTGCCTGAGCAGGCAGCAGCACGTGGAGATGGAGAGCCTGGGAATTTGCCATCAGAATTCCACAGCTCCAGAGCAAGAGCAGCCTTGCTCTAACCAAAGCATGACTAAAAGGATGACTAAAATGTCGCGTCACTCGCTTGTTACCCAGAGTTACTCACCACTTGTTAAAAAGCTGGATCAAATTTTGAAGGTTGAATTAAAAAGCCAGCGGACAGCGGGTATTTACCATGGCACAGCACTGATTTCCCACCACCAGAAATAAGAGCAGACTTCTTACAGGCGTTTTGAAGTGAATTTTTATCCTCCACACCTCTGACAACACTGAAAAGCTCTTGAAATTTTTTTAATCTTCTCTCTCGCTAAAGGAACTGGTTCTGTGAGAGAGGAGGCCTCTCAGTGGTGTCTCCACAGTCGCTGTGCAGGTGCTGTGCCCGTGTGTTGCCATTTCTGGTTGCTCACTGAAGTACAACCCTTTAACGCCGCGGCAACCTGGCCAGCTCAGCACGAGCTCTGCCAAATTTCCTCTCCTGTTGGCCAGCTGACAAGGTTAATGTGTCTCTTCCAAGAAAATGAAGTAAATCTAACCCACTGTCCCTCCCAAACTCCTGGAAGAGGCCCAGGATGTGTCATTAGCTTCGTGGTCCAGCATGCAAGGAGCACACATCACCTAATGACCAGCTGCGTGTGCCGGGGCTTCCCGATTAAACGACCCCCTCTGTGATGATCCCAAGAAACGGCACTGCTTCGGATAGAGCTGGTGACGCAGTATTGGGATGAGTAAAGGGAAAACACTGGGGAGGGGGGGACGGGATGGAAGCGTTGGTGAAAGGTTCACGATGCTTTTAATTGCGACAGCAGAAGGGGGGGAGAAGAGAGGGCGAGAAGAAAGGGGCTAGCAGCAAGGAATTTCCAAAGTGCCTTCCTGCCCCGAGCAAAGCAGGAACTGGGAGGAGAGGCATGGAAGAGGAGCTGGGAACAATATGCTGAGAAAACACAGGGGCTTCCTCTCTCTCTGCAGGAGAAGACCCCTGTGCTGCATTGCAAAGGCAGCGCTGAGCAGCTGAGCGGCTCCGCGCCCGCATGCCTTCTCCGCCCGGCCGCGTTGCTAAGGGGGAAGGCACAAGCCCACCGGGAATATCCAGGTCCCTGGCAAACAAGAGGGCTCCAGACAGCAAACAAAGACCGATGGGTATTTATTCCTTAATTACGGAGAGCTTTGAAGGAACAGGCCCACTGTAAATCCCGCCTGCCGAGGGAACCGGCCACGATTTATGCGCGCCGGGGCAAAGAGGAAATAAATATCTCTCTGGCTCCTGATCAATATTATGAGTGTTTTGCCAACCTACAGGGTGTTTTATGAGCTGTAAGGACAGAAAGGGATCATTAATAATTAAATAAAGTCAACCTATTAAGCTTATTACTTCTTACAAGTTAAACATCCCTGACGGATGCAGGCCGGCCCCATAGGAAAGCTGCGGATCAGCCAAGCCGTGTCTTGCCTGGGACTCTGGTCCAGGGCTGCCTCCAGCAAGCAGTGCGGCAACCCAGCCTGGAAATGATTTAATTACTGCCTGATGGGGAACTTATCTGGCTGAGGACTGTGTTCAACCCGCTCTTCACATTTTTGTCCAAGAAACAGACGAGTCGATGCTGCAAAACCATGCCAAATTCAGGTTACTTCTCCTACTCTCAGTCCTCTTCAACCAAATCAAACCAAACGGCACAAATCCCTGGCAGTGTTCAAGGCCAGGCTCTGAGCAGCCTGGTCTAGTGGAAGGTGCCCTGCCCGTGGCAGGGGCTTGGAATGAGATGGGCTTCAAGATCCTTTCCAACCCAAGCCATTCCAGGATTCTGTGAAATAAAGGCAGTTTCCCAGCTTGCACTGCCAGGACTCATTTGCTGAAGCCCCCAGCTCCGGACCTTCTCCCACCATTAGCTCTACTATTCCGTTTTCCACTTTTCCTTTCTCAGCTGTTTGTTCCAGGGGGAAAAAAAAAAAAAAAAAAAAAAAGCCCTGCTGTGCGTGAGGGACAGAGATCACTCATTTGTGCAGAGCTCGATGTGCTTCTCAAATTAATCACTTCTTGCATGACACTCACCAGCACCATCATTATTCGGATTCGGTGGAGCTTCTCCGCATTTTTCCCTCTCTCCTGACAGCGTTGCCCCGCACAGGGCTCCAAAAGAGCTGCTCTTTCTGCCCTTCTAGGTCACCCCTCCATGGAGTAACCAGCACCTCCCCTTTAAGTGTTAATACACCTGCAGGATTTATCGCTGCCCAACATCAACCACCAGCCTGGCCGAGACATCAAGGTTTACTGACTTCAGGCTTTTCAGATAAACACCCTGCAATTGTGGGCCCTGATTTATCACATAAAATTGCAGCCAACTTCTGTTTTCATTGCACGACACTCCATCTAATAATTTTTAAGGTTTACTGGATAAAATATATCGCACCTGAGGTTCACTGTGTATAAAGTTAAGCAAAAACTGTGTGACATCCGGCAGCAGGGGATACAGTGGGTACTAAGATAAGGCTTATTAAGTTGAGAATAAAGATCCTGAGGGTGACAACTCTAAGCCCTGCAAGGTGGTGAAGTCTTTTCTCAACACGAATCCAGGTTTTTCCTTTGTTCCGTATGACGATGTGAAATGAAAACAATCCCTAGAGATTCAATGGAAAGTTTGAAGAATGCCACAAATTGTTCTTTTCCTCTAGCCCCAAATGCCCCAGAATTTTTTGAAACGGCATTGCCAGAGGTATTTCAGAGTAAAAAGCCCTAACAATGGTGAACCCTAAGGATTTAGAGTCCACCACTGTCCTGAGGAGAGCACAAAGACAGCGAGAGGGCTGGAGCACCTCTGCTATGAGGAAAGGCTGAGAGAATTGGGAATGCTCAGCCTGGAGGAGAGAGAAGGCCCAGGGGAGACCCAACTGTGACCTTCCTGCTCCTGAAGGGAGTCAGCAACAAAAATGGGGAGAGCTATTTACAAGGGTCTGGAGTGACAGGACAAGGGGGAATGGGTTTACATCGACAGACAGTAGGTTTAGATGGAATGTTGGGAAGGAATTGCTCCCTGGGAGGGTGGGCAGGCCCTGGCACAGGGTGCCCACAGAGGCTGTGGCTGTCCCTGGATCCCTGGAAGTGTCCAAGGCCAGGCTGGACGGGGCTTGGAGCAGCCTGGGACGGTGGGAGGATTCCCTGCCCATGGCAGCGGGGGGACTGGATGAACTTTAAGGCCTTTCTAACCCAAACCATTCTGGGATTCTGTGATTTTAAACGCACAGCTCAGTGAAAATAATTACAAAAGCACCGTGAAGAGCGGAGGAAGATGGATTTCTGCTAAGCTGAGACCTTAGGAGAGTCTGGAATGCCAGAGCCAGGAACAACCACTCCCTTACACCCACCCTCTGCTGACCAACAGGAAAACTCCTGAGTTCATGATCTGATTCCTTTTACATCAATGTCTGGGTAAAAATCCATGCAGAATTTAACCCAAAACATATCACTGTGTTGGCTGCCCGAAAAAAAAGGCTGATAAATGAGTTCTCACTCTGTGGTTCTAGACACACAAGTGAGCTGCTTCCACGTCTTGGGTGGTCAACCTCAACACTTGGGCACAGCACAAATACGACCTAAGAAAAAGCCAAAAGCTGCTCTACAACAGTTGCACGGAAATGCTAAAACTGAAGAGTGTATTCGCTTCTTGCCTGTTTTCAGTAATAAATAAATATATATATATATATATATATATATATGCAGGGAATAGCAATTGGAAAGGTGCACCTAATGCATTTCATTACTCGTATGTAACCACACTTAACCTGATGTCTTAAGTGTATAAATCAAACTGCATTGTGCCAGTACCTAAACACAGACTGGAAATTTCAATTTGCCATTTGATATACAATCACTCGGGTTCGAAGATTCCATTAATTTGCCATTTGTTAACACTAATTTTCTCCTGTAGCAAGGCTGTGCTTAAAGCAGTAGTGTCAAAAAAAAAAAAAAAAAAAAAAAAAAAAGGGTTATTTTTTTTAAAGGGTTAAAAAAAAAAAAAAAAAAAAAAATTTTTTCTCNCACCGTGAAGAGCGGAGGAAGATGGATTTCTGCTAAGCTGAGACCTTAGGAGAGTCTGGAATGCCAGAGCCAGGAACAACCACTCCCTTACACCCACCCTCTGCTGACCAACAGGAAAACTCTTGAGTTCATGATCTGATTCCTTTTACATCAATGTCTGGGTAAAAATCCATGCAGAATTTAACCCAAAACATATCACTGTGTTGGCTGCCCGAAAAAAAGGCTGATAAATGAGTTCTCACTCTGTGGTTCTAGACACACAAGTGAGCTGCTTCCACGTCTTGGGTGGTCAACCTCAACACTTGGGCACAGCACAAATACGACCTAAGAAAAAGCCAAAAGCTGCTCTACAACAGTTGCACGGAAATGCTAAAACTGAAGAGTGTATTCGCTTCTTGCCTGTTTTCAGTAATAAATAAATATATATATATATATATATATATATATGCAGGGAATAGCAATTGGAAAGGTGCACCTAATGCATTTCATTACTCGTATGTAACCACACTTAACCTGATGTCTTAAGTGTATAAATCAAACTGCATTGTGCCAGTACCTAAACACAGACTGGAAATTTCAATTTGCCATTTGATATACAATCACTCGGGTTCGAAGATTCCATTAATTTGCCATTTGTTAACACTAATTTTCTCCTGTAGCAAGGCTGTGCTTAAAGCAGTAGTGTCAAAAAAAAAAAAAAAAAAAAAAA
>VZRN01001791.1:385373-402761 GCA_013397935.1 Dasyornis broadbenti | reverse complement strand
AAAAGAGGTTATATTTTTGAAAGGGGTTAAAAAAAAAAAAAAAAGAAAATTCTCTTCTCAACGGTGGCGAGGGGGGAACAAGAGACACACAAATATTGCAATGCATAAATCTCAATAATCTGTGCCAGGTGAGAGACGGAGCGAGGTGGCTGAGCGAGGTGTCCCCGTCCCTGAGTAATGTGGCGTGGAGCAGGGACGTGCTCCTCCCATCACAGCGCATTAGGGATACCATAACAGTCGCTGATGTGATCTGCTGTGGAACGGATCCCGTGGCAAACACAGCCGGCAGGAGGAACGGAGCTTCTCCTCTGCTCGCCCTGCTGGCAAGTGGAGGAGCAGCAGAACTGGGACTGCCTTGGAAATAATGAGGGAGGGGGGGAAAAAATCCCCTCCGAGGGGGCTTCCACTTCTAGAGTGGAGTGAGACCTCAAATGAGAGCTTGCTTGAGGCTTCAATCATAGAATCAGTAACACTGGAAAAGACCTCTAAGAGCATCAAGTCCAACCGATCCAAAATGGAAAAAACGCTCTGTGGGCTCCAGGAAAACCCAATCTTTACCCGAGGATCAAAAAATGGAAGAGGACGGTCTAATGGCATCGCTTCATGAAGACCTTCAGAAATTTTTCAGGGTCCTTTGTTAGCAGTAACTCCTACAAGTTTGGTTTGCACTTCTGTGTCTCCTGAAAGCCAAGTCCATCTCTAATCTCACCTTTCTGGGGCACATTTGGGGAACCCCAGTGTTGCCCAAAGGAAAAACAAAGTCCTCTCAGGGGGCTTTAATAGTTCTTAATTCCAGCAGAAGCAGTGAGATGATGCTCTTTGGAGTAGCTGGGGAAAAAAGCACCCTCCAACCATTACGCTGAATTGATGGAAGACATAAAAGAGAAAATACAAGTAATAAACGTTGTAGTTGAGCATAGACTGTGAAGAAAAACACATTTGGAGCAGCAAATAAAACCAACTGCTTGCTCTGCACAAGTCAGCAGAGGGAGGCAGGAGAGCTTGCAGGGGAAGGTCCAAGGGCTGGGAAGCAGCTGGACCATCCCCGTGGGCAGCGTTTCTGGGATGCACGTCCTAAACGTGCTGCAGGGACCTCTCTGCTGTCCGACTCTTCCCAAGTCACTTGGAGCTCTCCCTTCTGCTCCCCTCGGCTTCTGGTGTCTCCTCATTTGCAATTCAAACACCACAGAAATCACAGAATCCTTCAGTTTGGAAAAGACCTCCCAGATCAGGCCCAACCTTCAACGAAACACCACCACGCCCAAGGGCACTGAGTGCCACTTCCAACAGTTCCTTGGACGCTTCCAGCGATGGTGACTCCACCACCTCCCTCAGCAGCCCCTTCCAATGCTCAACCCCTCTTTCGGCGAAGGAATTTCCCCAATATCCAACCCAAATCATCCCACTGATGCCAAGGACTCTGCAGGAATTGCTGATGTCATCAGACTCTTCCATCAGTCTCATTTATTAGGGGCTATTTTTATTTAGGAGAAACGATGCCTTTTTTGGCAAGTTAGAACTCCCAAAGTATTCCCCCCATTCAGCAAGCCATGGAACTTCCCTCCACCTTTTTTTTTTCTAGTGGGCTGCAGGTGTTTGATGCCCTTCTCAAACCATCAACGATTATTAGTTAAAAAAGTAAGACCTGCTCATGTTTCTGAAAAAGCACAGTGGATGACGAAGAATTTCCTACGACTAAGAAGAGATAAAGACTTGGTGAATCTTCAGCACTTGACCCCCGCAGAAATCCACAAGGTTCCTTTACCTAAAAACTGAAATCTCAATGCTTTTGTTTGTTTGTTTGTTTGTTTGTTTGTTTGTGTATTTCAACAATGGAACGTGCAACACTGGGGCTGCCCAAATGTGCCCCAAAAAAGTGAATTAGAGATGATGGACTTGGCTTTCAGAAGACATGGAAGTGCTGTTAAGGCTTTTCTAATGGTGCACCTCTGCCTATTGATACTTGCAAACCTTCAGGCTTTTATGATTTACAAGCCGTAAGGTGGGTGTTTAACAGCGGGAAACCCACAGAAAACCTGACAGCAAAGAAAATCCACACCGGAGATACCTGCCACAAGTGACAGCAAGTTCCACTTCGAGAGCAACTCGGAGAGAGCTGTGCAGGATTTTAAAATCTGAATTAAAGCCTCTTGCCCAAGTGTTCTTGGTGTATAAGTGCTCTTTCTCCCCCTCCAACTACTTCCCTGCAAATCCCTCTTCAGGCCACATTTGGAAATTATTTTAAAAAGATAAAATATCCCTAATCTGTTACCAATTAAAAGAAACATGTGAATATTATTTTCTAATTTGTGACTCAATCTTAAAAGCGAACTCACTGAAATAATTACACCGGCTCCTGAATATTCCTATTGTGCTCCTGGAAAAAAAAACAGGGAACAGTGGGTACGTCCTCTCCTGCCCTAGCCGCCCCGGGGCTGAATGTATCAATAAAAACCATCAAAGCCTTGGATGTGAACTGCCAAAAAACTGTAATTTCTGGTCCCCGGCAGCCAAACCGATTCGGTCCCTCCTAACGGTCTTTGTGCAACTTGGGTTTGTGGCGAGGAGGGATGAGCCAAGGAGGCCCAAGTCGAGTGGCAGCCACAAGGTGTCCAAGCTGTCCATGGCACCAGTGACCCCCCTCCCCTTCCAGCTGTACGAGCTCCAAAGCCAGGATTTACGAGAGCAGCAACGGAGGCTTCTTTGTAAAACCCAGACGCGGCACGACCTGAGCGAGTAACTCCTGAAAATTGGTAATTTCCTGGTGGTTAGCAGGAGAAGGCCCACCAATGGGGAAGCAGGGGCTGCTAATAAATTTATAGTGCGTTATATGCCAATTAGACCCCCTCAGCCCTTCAAGAGGCCGCAGCACCAATCAGGTTATCATTCCACAAATGTACTCTTTAGGGCTGAGCTCATCACAAATCAATCCTGCATTTCGAGTGCAATTTTCATTAGCGTTCCCCGGCAATGCACTGGTGAAACAATGCAGGCAGGTATTTTCCTCCTCCCCTCTGAGCACCCTTCCCCGATGCCTCGTGCACAGCTCTTTGCTCCTCGTGCCCGTCTCAGCTCCAAATGGTAAATAATCATTTTGAATACCACATTAATCCTGCACGGAACCAGATTTATTACACGCGTCACACGCGGGAGTTTCGCCGTCGCTCGCAAGCCAGCCGTGAACCCCGTGCTTAAATTACATCCTTGTACCTGACCATGCACCATGCAGGGCTCTGTCAATACCAGGAATCAGCAGCTCCCTCAGCTTCCCACCCCGTCACATCCACAAGTGCCAAGACACCCGACGCTGCTTGTTTTGGGAATTTGGGAAAAGGAGAATTACAGCAATAAATATGGTTTAGCATTGACTTTAAACCTCTGGTCACAGCTTAAACCATGGATTTCAATCTGTGCAAGCAACGTTGCGTTTTGGATGTTCTTCCTTGCTTCATTTTTTGCCAAACAAGGCCAGAAACAGACTTGAATTTCACCTATGGCAGCACGGAGATTCCTCCTGGTCAGGAACACAGGGCTACCCGAGTCACCAGGGATTTTTTTTCCTTCTCAAACCAGGTACAGACTTTGAAGAAGCACACCCAGAAATCAATATCCTGAGTTGGAAGGGACCCACAGGGATCATCAAGTCCAACTCCTGGCCCTGCACGGACACCCCAACAATCCCACCCTGTGCATCCCTGAGAGCGCTGTCCAAACGTTTCCTGAGCTCCTGCAGGCTTGGGGCCACGCCCAACCCAACCTGGCCCAACCCTAGGCGGGGTTACAAATGTAACATCCACGTGAGGCGGACTTAAGGAACAGAAACCTCCTAAGGCAAGAATTCCCAAAGCAACCTTCACTTCCCTGCCTCCCAGCCAGGTAAGCTCCCCTCAAGTCACGGCAGGAACCAAATTGTACTTCCTAAACCGCCCCTGCCCCCACTCATTTCAAATTTTATGGAGTCTCTTCACAAAACAAACACAACATAGGAAGAGCAGTGCCTGATGCCTCAAGCCTTGGCCTGTCACCTGCATCTTATTTCTACTTAACCTCTTAAATAACATTGGAATTCACTTTGTCCCCTGATGGGCGCCGTAATGAGAACCTCCTGTCAATCACGGCTCCATTAGCCGGGACAGACTTTCACTTCCTGAAACAATTTATTGGATTCCCAGAAGCGAATGGGCCTTCCTCCTTTTTGAGGCGGGTTTTTTCGGGGAGCTATTCACTGGGAGCGGGTGTCCCTTCTGTCCCTGCTGAGCGGGGCATTGTTCCCCCCGCTGGCTCATGGAAACGGTTTCCTGAGCTGACCCACCTCTCCTTGTCCCGGCCAGGCCGAGTGTTTGCCAAAAACTTCTTTGGGCTGCTCAGTTCACCGGCGCAGCACAAAACCCACCAGCTGTTTCCAGCCGCTGGGGCAGGGGGAGAAGCCAATCCTGCTGTTAACCCCTTCCCAACAAAACCCTGGAGAGCTGGAGCCCGTGGTCCCCAGGGCAGGGGAGCGCGACTCCAAGGTAGCTCCCTCTTCCCTAAAAAGCAAGGTCTGCACTCACTGAGCACGGAACTAAAGGCAATGTTGTTTTCCTCTTCCTCTCTCTTGGTTGCAACTCAAATTGCAGCTCAAAGGAAAAATCTTACTAATAGAGGCTACAACCACTTTGGTTGGAACATTATCTTGAGAGGAGAATTTTCATTTCCCCGAGTGTGTGCAGCCCTTACGAGGTTCATTTGCAACGAGTCTATCTGTTTTGATGAGATAATAAAATGTATTTTATTTAAAAATATCTCCATTTCTGCCCCCCCCCAAAGGAATTTAAATGGTCAGTTAATCTTTCTGCTTCAGAAACAACCCACTGAGTAAATAAAAGAGGCCTCAGGATTATATAAACGAACATTTTTTTCCTATTCTAACACTGGTCTTGAAGACTAAAATACATCTGTACCTGGGCATCGGCTGTGTGCCTTTTTAGTATAATCAGTTTAACTTTTAGCCTGGGAAAGGGTAAAAAAAAAAATGGAAACAAGATGATAGTTATCTCCAGCCTTCTGTGATTCTCGAGTCAATAGTAAATGGGGGGACTCGTTAGTGCCATAGTGATCCAATCAGGATGAAATTATGCAGTCATGTAAGAAATAATATCTATTAGGCTAATTTAATCAACGAATACTTTACAGATGAATTAGAATGCAGAATCCAATTATTTCAAACATTTGGACTGTCAGCCGCTGTGTTTTTGAAGCGGTGGAAGGGGAGAAAAGGAAGGTTTAAGGATCCTTTTAAGACGACGGTGGCTGGGCTGTGTTTGTAGCAGGGGAGCTCAGAGCAGCAGAAAAACTGACAACCACGATCAGCACCTTCCGTGGCTCCGAGGGCTGGAGCTGCGGTGGCTCCTGGGGCACCTTCCTCGGGGATATTGGCACGGACAGCTTGCTCTGCTCTTTGCAGTGGCTGACAGCGACTGTCCCAAGTCTTGGTGATTTCCCCTCGCCAGTCACCCTTTAAAAGGAACGTCTGCACTCCGGTGACAATGGGTCTTTGTTGCTGGGAAGGGAAGAAGTTGGTGCACAACACCCTGGCGCTGCCCAGCTCCATGGATTGTGGCATTTGTTCCCCTGGAAAAACCAGGAGTTTGCTTCACGGCACCGTGCGAAGAGACATGGGACAGGCAGGACTACTCCCGGAAGGGGAAATGAGTTTAAACCACAACTTGATTCACAAAGGAGAGGACAAAACTGGGGGCTGGGAATACACAAACTGTGATCCAGAGTGACTCAACATCTGCTCTGCTGATGCTTTGTCAAACCACAAAAGCCTGCCAGAAAACCATCATTGCTCCACCGAGGAGACTTTGGGATTGGCTTCTTGCTGTGGAATAAAGGCACAAAAAAATCCCACATCCACTGCCTCTCTGTGGAGCATTTTCTCCCCAGTCCACTGGAATGCCTGTTTCATAAAGAAACAGAGCAGCCCCCCTTCTTCATTTCTCAGGAATAACAGAATGGTTTGGGTTGGAAGGGACCTTCAAGACCATCTCACTCCAACCCCTCTGCCATGGGCAGGGACACCTCCCACTATCCCAGGCTGCTCAGAGCCTCGAGGAACATCTCACACACGTCCAGCCTCATCCCACAGGGTCTGCCCATCCCATTTACTACCAGACAAGTTATGTCAAGACCTGAAGATGGCAAAGGTGTGTGTTTTGCTGGAGTCTACAGCATAAAAATGACATTTTCCCCCTCTCTCATCATTAGCAGACGTTACTTGCTTGTACAGAGAAAAACAAGGCTACAAGAAAGTGATGGATACTTCAACCACGTGGAATATCTTCCACAAAGAGCTGAATGAGCCTCACAATGAAGCTTAAACGTAAAAAATCCATTCTGCTCTGCTGCCTTCAGCATTTCTTTCGAATATTGGAGCGATACCATGAAGAACAGAGGAAACCTCGTGCCTGCTGCAGGGTGAGGATGCCCTGTTGCTCCGTAAGGCCTGCGCTGCGGCTCCCAACGTACCTGTGATCCAAACATTTCTCTGCCCTGTCATCTGGAGCGGTTAATGGACTCTCTTGCTTATTTAAACATTTAATGCTCTTCTGATGCCCAAATTACGCCTGTTTCCCGTGATGGATTAGCACAGAACACAGCAGTGACAACTTTCTGCAATCTGCGGAATATCAAATTTTGATTACTTCGGGAGGAAAAAAGTAAAGTTATAAGCAAACTGATTGATAAGGAGCAGAGGAATGCTTCATGTGGTGGCTCATTGAGAGCCTTGATGAATGCCTGGCAGGACTGTGATGAGTCCCCACAGAAGACATGCAATAACTCTGAGGAGATTTAAGATATTTATTGCTCGAATAAAACAAAACCAAGTGACACGAGTAGGTGAAGTAGCACCGGGTGATTACAATCTGCTGATCGAGACCAAGCACAATTCCAATGTTTTGCAGAGCAGAAAAAACCACGAGTTCTCCATCCTGCCTACGGAACTGATGGTTATTTTGGGAATTTTGGATGCTGGCTTTCTTCAATGGGATTGTTCCAGAGTCGGGTCTTTATGGCGGATTATCTTCTAGTTACTTATGGCAGTTGTTCTGGTTTTGGGTGGCAAATTATTTAGTAGTACCTTTTTAAGGTAAAACTGTAATATATCTATTTTTATATGTACATCTGTCTGTCTGTCTATCTATCTATCCACAGCTCTCATAAAGCTGTAATAAATATATATATCTATTATATACAAGGTTGGACTTGATGGTCTCGGAAGCCTTTCCCAACACAACGGTTCTGTGATTCTCTCTCTGTACACGCACACATCCCCTGGGCTCCACTCCCTTTTCCAGCTGGGAGACTGCGAGGATTTCCCGAAGGAGCATCCCCAGCGTGGCGCCGTGGCTGCTGCCGCTGCCTTTCGCTCCCCAGCAAGGTGTAGAGAGAGCTCCTCTGAAGTGAAGAACTGCTCTCTTCTCCATCACAAATCTCTCCGGCTTGGGGCTTCCACGGCAATAACACGTCAACAATCTCCTCGTGATGGCAGAGGCAGACGTGACCCCTCCACTCTGAAACAGTTGCTGAGCCGTGTCTTTGTGAACATCCCCAAAGCTCTCCCCGAGCGCGGAGGGACTTTGTATTAAAAGCATCTTCCCCAAAACAGTTCAGGCTGAGGGAACCTTCTGAGGAGAGATGCAAGGGAGGGAAGAAAGGCACCAGTGAAGAGTGTGATGCACTTGAAGGGAGGGTTGCATCAGAAGCACCTTCTCCTTCAGAAAAGGGAGCTCACTTGAGTCCCCAGCGCTGTTTTGGTATTAAAAAAGGCACTTGCAGTCAAGCAGCGAAGAGAACGGATTTTTTTTATTTTCAGTTTACTATTACTGGGTGGGGTTGATGGATGTTTTGGACAGAGGAGGCTGAAAGGAGGCTTTTTTGTGAGCCAGGATGATTAAAACAGTTGTCTTGAGCGGAGTTTGTCTATCGTGAAAAGAAGTGGGGGAGACTCCAAGCAATCCATCAGCAATCCACCGCCGGCAGACGGAGGCGCTGATTAGACACGACAGCTTCGCAACAGGTTTGAAATCGAAGTGCAAGAAAACTGGCCTGGCTCTCTGTGGGGTGCTTGGAAAAGCTGCCCAGGAGCCACACGGATCTTGAGGATTTTCAGCTTTTCCAGCTCTAAGAGTCAACATGGGAACGCCGGTGGCTTTGCTGGCATGATAAAGGTGATCCTGGTTAATAAAACAAAGGATGCTGAAAGCTCTCAGTCTGAGAACATGGCTGGATTTGGAGGATGCTTTGACCCTCAGATGGGGTATTTAGGGACATGGCTTAGTGATGGTGCTGGCAGTGCTGGGTCAAGGGTTGGACTCGATGATCTTGGAGTGTTTCCAACCTTAACGATTCCATGAATCCGTGATGTTTTAGATGCTGAGCAGAACCCAAAGGCAGGGTGTGTATTCCCAGCTATCAAAATGCAAGATCACGCAAGAGCAAAGACTAAGGATCTGCTGCCTTCCCTGCAAAATCCCTGCCTTCCCAGGGCTGTTAGGCTGGGCCATCACGTATCCCAAATCACCTGCCCTCTGCTGATAACGCTTAGGATGAGGCTCTTAAGCTGTATCAACCCATTTTGTTTACGGTAAAATATTCTTCTGCCCTGGAGAAAAAGGAATTACTGATTATTCTGAGATCTAAAACAATGTGACAGACTTGGCTGGATGTTTTGCACAGCTTTTACAGTGAAAAAAAAAAAAATTCCTATCATTGATGTGATCTGCCAATTAAAATATTTTCCATCTGACAAACACCAGGCAGCTCCCACCACCAACAGTCAGAAGGAGCCGTATGAAGATCCTGAGCATTTGATTTTTGGCTCCTGGATAAGACCAGAATGGATGGAGCACCCTAAATTGCATCTTGGTGGGCATCTGATCCCAGTTCCCGTGAGCTGAGTGCCGCCAGTCCCAGCAATCCTGCTGTTTGCTTACGGTCTGTCCTTTGGGAATGGCTTCCGAGGGATGCAATAACCTGGCGGCTCCCTCCAATCCTGCCTGGATGCTCGGAAAAAAGCTCCTGCTCCCTCAGAGATCAAGTGGGCAGCAGCCCCTTAACAGGAACTGGTCTATGAGCTACCACCACATGTCTAATTAATGACCCTGCTGGAAGAGCTGAGCTGGGGGTGATTAATTAAATTAGCTGGCAGAGGAAATTACAGTGGAAAAGCCAAAGTTTGATTGCTCCATAATTAACCACAGTGCAAATAATATCTGCATCTATAACTTCCAGCGATGAGATCAGAAGCCAATTGAATTTGGCACTGATTGAAGCTGTAAATATCCTGTGGTGAAAAATGATAGGTTTGTTCTGAAGGGAAAACTTACAGAAATGGACATCCAGCGGATGCAAGAGGGGAGCAGGGGACAGGGAGGAAAGAGCACTGGAATTAGATCTTGATTTCAGCTGATTTCTGCAGTTTTCTGGAGTGATGAGAGGACTCAACGTGAAGCACGGAGAAATATTTCACAAAGTGAATGCCGTGAGATTCCTTGTCGGAGCTTTGGTGAATCTGGAAAGCAAAGGCCGCTGAGATCATTCCATGCCTTGCCTTGTTCCACACCCTGCGTTTCCTGGTGGTGGGAATCACTGCTTTCCTTGGGAAAGGGTTGCAGAGCTTAAAAAATAACCAGACCAAACACCTCCTCCCCATTGCTCCATCCCCTGCTCCTGCTCCTAGGAGCACCTGCTTGAACTACAAGAACCCATTTTTCCACGGAATTCACCTCCAAATGCCTGCAAACCCCTCCAACCCCCGCTAAATCACTGCGATTTCATCAACCCCCTTAAGCATCTCCCTGCTACTCACTGAGGGCTTGAAATATTTCTTACCATTCTTCTCCAAAATTCTCTATTTTGGCACGTTATTGCCATGATACATCCCCACCTCAATCCTGCATCATGTTGGATTACTGGGAGTCTTATCCCATTTTTCACTGCTGGTGTAGTTCTGGCTTAAAGAAAGCTCAGATTTTTAACTGTGGCCTGAAATGCAAGCCCTCACACCCCCAAAATGAGATTTATTTCCATGCTTCCCCAACTGCTGCCCGACGGACTCTTTGACAAAAACTGCATTATCCGGAAAATACTTAATTTTCATTTTTTAAAGCTGTGAAGCCAGTTTTCCTGAGTGCTGAATGAGTGAAAGTGCACTATATACACACATAAAATAATATTGCCTATTTTGTGTATTTTATATATATTTGTATACATTGTCTTGACTTTATCAAGGATATTACAGATGAGCTTGATAAATTCTTGATAAATGTGCTTGATAAAATTCCATGCTTGATATGCTCGACCGTATTATATTTGCTTGATAAATACATGTTTCCTAAATATACACACCCCAGACAACACTGAACTTACCAAAATTCCATTAAAAACCCACAATCAAACACTCTTCAGGCCAGCAACAACTGGATATAACATTGGCAAAAATCCCCCAAATTACACTGCAAATCCTGAGGAAACCTGGAAGCAAAATCTGTGCAGGAGAGCTGATGGCTGCGTTTGGACCACGCAGTATAATTCAATTTACTGCTTTTGCTGGAAAAATGAGGCTCTGCAAAGAGAGGGACAGGTGTAGGTTGGAAGAGGTGATACAAGGACCCTGTATTAATGATCCACGGGAATTATTTTTAATCGATTGAGCCTCACCCTCGCAATTAAACGTTCCCCACTCCCCAGGAAGCTCCAAGCAGAGTTTGGAGCACAGTGGGTGCTCCTGGAGCTCCCCATTGGGTTCCCATTGGGCACCTGCTTGGCCATCAAACCCTCCTGAGCAGGGCACCCCTGGCACAGAATAATGAACAATTCCACAAAAAACCAACAGCACGACATTGATTGCAAACACACCAAGTCCTGCTCTGCTTCGCCATTTCTTTCTGGCCATCTGGGCAATCACAAAACCAGCCCCATTTTCATGCTACTTTATTACTCGTGGCTGTCAACACAACTTTTCGCTGTGCCCTGAAGGCCTTCCCCGTGAGCTGGGTCGGCTCCCGCCTGTGCCATTACGGCAGCGAGACGGGCTGGCTGTAAAAAAATGCAAACCAAACCTCTCTCCCCCGGGATGCCGCGTGCACCTTCCCCTTACAAAACATCACTTTTGATGTTGGAGGGAACCTTCCTTGTACTTCTGAGACACCCCACGTTCTCCTCTGACTCTTATTCCCCATCTTAACACGTACCTTGGCGTCCAATGAGCTGCCTGACTCCACAAAAATGCAAAAGTGGCAACAAACACCAGCTAAAGATCAGCTGTGGACATGTATTAATTGCAGGAGTCCCAAAACTTTGTCACAAGAGCCACTCCCATCTCTCGTTTCACTTGGGGCATTCCCATCACGCATTCTGCACATCCCTAAACCTTGTCTGCTCCTTCACGCCTCCCTCCCAAACACCCCCAGGACCCCCTGTAAAACACAGAGTCCTTAAAAAAGCATTCAAAATGTCGGTGACTGATTTTTAACACCCAAAACTCCGCATTTCAAGGGGTCCTTTGGCTGCTGAGTTTACCCAGCCTCGAGATAAATTTTGTGGAGGCACCAGCAAACCGCCTGTGCCAGCTCCACGCTGCTGTATTGGTCTCGGGGCTGATGTGCCACAGGCAAGGGGTTTTGAAAGGATGTGGTTTAGAGATTCCGCACCACAATTAAGAAATGTTACCCTTCCCCAGTTTTAAGTTCTCTCTTGGCTTTAATTTTTGTAGCTGCCTTTTTCTTTTCCTTCTTTTTGCCTGAATGCAACAGGTGAACCCGAGCAAACTCAGGTGTCTATTTCTGATTCCTCTGTGGAAGGACAAGCGGCCAAAGCAGATCTGAGCTGGAAAGGCTCAGTCAGGAGCACACACGTGTCACTAGCAAAGGATTAGAGCTGCAAATTTTGGCTTCTTGAGATGAAAAAGTAAAGAAGTCAGCTTCTGGACATCATCTTTTCATTGGACATCCTTCAGTTTTCGCACACAGTGACACAATCCTGTTCCTCCCACTTGCAGAGGAGCCTTACAAGCAATCACGGGGTAGTGACTTAATTTTGAGCGCGCCTCAGTTTCCCAGGCCTGGCTGGTGCTGTAGACGAATGAAAATACAACAAAAACATCCCTGAGGAAATTCCGGCCTGGATGAAACGGAGGAAACGTAAATCCTTCGGAGGAAAAGCCAAGTTAGCCGGAAGATTTCTAGGCCATGACATAATCTGAAGACTTTTTGAAGCTCAGCCCATGCACACCTTTTGATTTGAGGCTCACCAATTACCAAGACACAGCTTCTTCTCGCTCCCCAAACCCTCACACAAAAAATGCCTCAGCGCCAGGACTTTGCTCTGTCTGCACAATCTGGTGAATAGGGGAAGGGATTTCATCTCCCTCCAATTCCTGCCTCCCAGCCCTCACCTTGCTCCCCTCAGCACATTTTAACCGGCTGTTTCATCACTCCAACGCTGCTCTCATTTCCTCCTCTCCATCGGGGGTTTGCTGCTGTCCCCCGCTCCAGCACCCACACATGGAAAAATCCAGCTGGAAGAGCATTATCCCCGACGAACAGAGAAGGTTTGAGAGCTGTGGGGCACCTGCATTTGGGCTGCTGTGTAGATCAAGTTTCAGTCCAGTCAAAAGCCGGCACCATCTTTTCACTGCTGCCCTTTTCATTGAGTTATCTTACTGAAGTCTTATCTCCCCAGTCCCTTGCCATAGGCTACCAGCTTCCTGCAGAGCCAGAAACAAAGCTCAGTCTTAAACAAAGGGGGGAAAAAAGGGAAAAAAGCACAAAAGAAAGTTGGTCACAGTTACTGCTAGGGAGCCCCGCGGGTTCTGTAGCCAGGACCAAAGCGAGGGGATGCTGCTGCTTCTGTGCCTCGTGTCACCGGCCAGCAGAGCCACCAGGAGCACGAGAGGCACTGCCTGTGCTCAAAGCACCGCTCAGCATCCCCACCACTGCTGCCAGCAGCTGAAGCAAATCCATCCCAGCAGCTGAAATGGGCAAAACAACACGGGAGGAGGAAGGAAGGCAAAAACCACCAGCACTGGTGACCACCACCGAGAGCTTGTTGTCCATGGACACAAGCACCCTGTGACATCCCATCCAGGGAAAAGGGAACCAAGGACCAACTCCCACCTCCTCATATTTAACCACGATTCGTTTATAGATCTCTTAACAGCAGAAAATGCAGAAGCAGCAAAAAAGAATTTGTACGACAAAGTTCCGCCAGCACAAACCAGGAATAAACTGGTTTTACAGCCGCGTCCAAGAAAGCAATTTGAATTCTGCTTGGTTAAACTGCCTGGGGGAGAGCTGGTGTGCAGAGAGGCAGATGTGACCTCAGGGCAGGAGGAATGAAAGGAACAGGTTAAACATCAACTACACAGAAGAGCTGCAAATAAAAAGGAAGTATTTTACATAAGGTTTCTTTCTAATAGAACAGGTATTTCTCAATCTGCTGGATGTTTCCCCAAGTGCTTGGCTCACAGTACTTCCCAAAATACTCACAGACGAGCCTTTGGATCTGACCTGGGCACCTCGGAATAGCTGATGCTCGGCACTGGGCTTTTTCCCCCTCAGTGTCTTTATTTTGGCCTTTTAATTTTTACAGGTTTCAGCCTCACAAACAGCTGGATTCCAAGAACAAACAAGTGTCCAGTGCTTTTCCTTTTGGAAACAACTGATGAATAACTGGTGAAAGAGCACCTTGGGAAGGCTGCCCAGCGCTTTAGAGACAGCAAACTTCATTTTCCAGTTGCTTTTAGCTTGCCATATTTCAGGTGAAACCCTCCATATTCACTCCTCAGGTGCTGTGGAGTAGCAGATACGTGCATGCAGTTTAATTCCAGTGTTAACGACACCAAGGAATTTTCTGAGGAAAAATGAACCCACAGTGGCTGCCATTGGACTCCTCTCCACTGATCCTGGCTGTTGGCCATTAGCCCCATGTAAGCCACGTTTCCCCTCAAGTTATAAAATACCCCATTCCATTTTTTCCCATTTGAAATTAGAATTTTGTTCCAATTATCTCTCCCGTTCCTCTGTGGCAGTTCCACACTGGCCCAAGCAGTTTCCGATGAGCACAGTGATGGTTCTCTCCCTGTTGAGAACTCAGAACTCAGCTCTGAGCTGACCTTTTCAAGTAGCTTTTGGCCAAGCAGATGTGAAGGCCAGTGAAAACACATTGCTCTTCAAATCTCTCTAGCTCTGGTAGGTGCCTGGGAGAGAACTAACACAAAAAGAGAAATAATCACTCCGTATCTAAACTGAAAGTTTGAAACCAAGATCCTACGTGGTTTTGAGACCTTCAGGAGCAGGCACTCACACACCAGACTGGTTCTTACTCTGGCAAACAAAAAAGTCATTTTCTCTACAGCTGATTATCAGATATGAATGCTCTTTCCCACAAAAAATCCTCCTTGTTTGAGCCTTGAGCTCAAATCCCAAATTTCTCAAAGTTTAACTGCTCACCGACTTCTTTTTCTAAGGAATTTCAATGTAACTTGGCGCTTTTCAGCATGGCAGCCAAAACCACACAGGAGGAAACCCAAAATTTATCAAGAATCTCACCAGAATAAAGGCACCTGGAGCTGACTGTACCTCCAAGGTAAAACATTGCAGAATCTATCACCCGCCCTGCTGCAGAACCCTCCCGGGGCAGGATGTCCCCAAACAGCTCTGATCTGTGAGTTTAACACACTCACAGACGTCTTTCTTGGAGGCTTCAGAGTGGGTTTCTCATTTTTGTCATTCCCACTGAAAACTTCAAAACCGCAGGGTGTTTTCCGCAGCTTCTGGGGATGGCATGTTGCAGAAGCAATCCACCAAATGTCTCCGGACTCGGAAGAAAACGGCAAAAAGCTGCTAAAATAGAGACTGTTGCCTTCCTCCTCCTCTTGTTCAAAAGCAAAGCTCCTCGAAGGCCCCTCCCTACTCCTCAGCTTCAGTGCGCAAAGCTTGGCCATCGCACCTGGCCCACCGCTCACGAGAGAATCACGGAATTATGGAATGGTCTGGGTGGGAATGGACCTTAAAGCTCATCCCATTCCACCCTCTGCCATGGGCAGGGACACCTTCCACTATCCCAGGTTGCTCCATGCCCTGTCCAGCCTGGCCTTGGACACTGCCAGGGATTCACTGCAGTGGTTCTGATGCTATTTAGATTAAGAAGAAGAACAGTATTGTTGTTTTGCCACCTCTGCTTCTTAATAAATGCTTTAATAATCTGCAGAAGGAGACAGGAACACTTCCTTTGCAGGCCTCTCTTTCACCACCAATGAGGAAAACAACAATTGCAATAATTATCGCAAAGCAGGCTCCCGCTTACCAAGCGCTTGAGCTCTTCTCAGAGGCAGCTTTGCACACAAGAAAGGTGCAGCTGAGCCGGGGAGCGTTTTACCTAAAGCGCTCATTAACTTGGACAAGCGGGGTCGAGGGTGTTGCGGTTGTTTTGTTTTGATTTTTAATCATCCAGGCATCTCCCAGGCTGCCGCGCAGGCACCGGCGTTTCACCCGGATCAGCTCCTGGGTGACAAGGGCTGCCAAGCAGCTGCACGGACAATAAAAAACAACATTACTACTGCTACCACCCTTCCTCTCTGGAGTATATCTGAGCTTCCAAGGTCTCCAAAAGGGTGAAGTCTGCCCAGCAGCCACCCAAGCTGATGTTCCACTTGCCTCTCTTAGCTATTCCTGTTAGATGCGTTTCCTGGAAGCTACCGGTGAGTGACAATTTTATTTTTTTTGTTTAAGTTTAATCGCAACCCAACCCAACGTGGAAGCACACGATGCAGCCTGTCAGAACGGGTGCACTCCTCCAGCTGGAGCCTGGAGTTTACTGGCAGCAATAAATCAGTCTTCGCATTTCTGTCTGCGTTTGAGAACGCGATGCCGCCGTAACTAATAATTTATCCATTTTCCTCATTGTCTTCATGAAATATCTGCTGTCCAAAACAGAGCTAATACAACTCCAGCTCGCTGGGAGTCGTGCTGCTCAGTGGAGTTCAGCCACCAGAAAGAGCAGGAGCGAGTTTGTATCGACGCCTTCCCGAAGTCTCCCCCGTTCCCGGGACTTGTTGGAAACCTTAAGCCAAACCTAAAGTCAAACCTGCGCTCCCCGAGCAGCTGTCGGGCGGGCAGCAGCCCAGCTGTCTAAACTTTATTGGCAGCAAATGTCATCCCTGCACACGGACTGCCTGCCTGGAAAACCCAAAGGCACATCTTGGGCTATCACATCCCATCACGTTCCCCGACGAGATGTGAAAACCGGAATGGGAAACGTCAACAGAGTCCGGCCGCGGCGAGGAGCGGGGCATGCCCGCTGACAAGCGTGCTGCCGTGACAGAGATGGGCTTG
The DNA here is from genome assembly GCA_013397935.1 of Dasyornis broadbenti. Lineage (NCBI taxonomy): Eukaryota > Metazoa > Chordata > Aves > Passeriformes > Dasyornithidae > Dasyornis > Dasyornis broadbenti. The sequence goes on along the minus strand of VZRN01001791.1, from coordinate 386,382 downwards.
GAGTTGCAATTAGTGGCACTGTCATTTTCGGGCGCTCCTGCCAATTAATTAAGCCTGTCAAATGGAAAAACAGCGGCATTCACATGATAATTTATATCGGGAGAGACTGGCCCGGCAAAGCCGCCGCTGCCGCCAACAAAATCCCCTCCGAGCGTTTAAAAAAAAAAATAAATTAATAACAATAATAATAATAAAAAAAATTATAAAGAAGTAGAAAGCGGGAGGGGGAGGAAGAAAGAAAGAAAGTTAAACTGTCCTTGTTATAATTGTTAACTCTGATCGCTCAAGTAGAAGACGGGCTGATTAAAACTCCAAACGAGCCCCCAGCTCGCTTAAATCTCAGAGTCCGGAATGATAGAATCAGAGGAGTTTATTCATACCATTAAGCCCCAGAGAACTTAATTGAAAGAAGAGCATAGCCTGGACCTTGACAAGCGGGAGGTCACAGTAATTGCTGCCGGACATATTTAACATTAAGATAATCAGGCCATTAATTACCCTTTGGATCATTAAATCAGCCAGTTGCAAAATGAAATTTCTGCCTCTATTACTCACTTGAGAGACCACAGGGGTGGCTTTTAATTTATCAGTGAGCTTGAGATACAAAGGACCAGGCTTGGGGAGGAAGGAAAAGGGGGAGAAAGGAGGGGGTTTGCTTCAGCAGAGGCAGGAATATCAATCCGCCATGCTTGGTGATCGTGGCAAATTAACTAGGTAAGATAACCTCAGCTTCTAAAGGCAGAAGCTGGGGGTATGTAAATAGATGAGGGCAGACAGGGAGATCAGAGCCTGCACACCACTTAGCAGGATAATAAAGGAAATCATCCTTGATTATCAGTGCTAATTTGGACACTGCCGGTAGCTTGTTATGCGTGTTCTGAGTAGCATTTAATTAATTCAATTGCTTGTTAATGAGGGAAGTGACATGTGGGGAGCAGATGCCACCCAACTGCAGATGGGTTCTGGTCAGCCCTTCACAATAAAATCTTTTTTTTTTTTTTTTTTTTTT
>VZRN01001791.1:364837-385318 GCA_013397935.1 Dasyornis broadbenti | reverse complement strand
CCCCCTTCCCCCAGCCCTGAACGGCAAAGGTGTCAGGCGTGGAGGAGCACGGAAAAGGCACAGAACACTGACCTCATCAGGCCAAGATCCGCCAAGGAACCCGAGCTGACAATCGTGGATGGAGAGGCACCCGCGCTCCCCCAGGCCCCATTTACAACGCTGCTCCTTATGCCAGGAATCCGGGACCGACAGCACCACAGCAGCAAAGTGATGGCCTAAGGGAGCCAGGAATGAGGGAGAGGTGGAGCACAGCAGCCCCACAAGACCCAGGATGCGACACCGGGATCTGGAATCCTCCATTTTCCCTGAGCTCGCCCTTTATCTATGATGAAAGATCAATTATTTTTCCAAAGAAAAGGAGGCATGGATTAGTATTGCCATGGTCTGATACTCTGCATCCAAGTCACTGCCCAGTGAGCAGCACAAGCCAGGCTTATGCTGCAGGACTGTCCAACTCAGCTAAACACAGTGGAGCTGCAGAACCTCGTCCCTGACACCATTAAACGGAGTTCATCAGTGAGCAAGGATCAAACTGGATCTTCCCTCACAGGGTGAGAGTCAATTCCTGACACTGCCAGCTCCCACCTCCCGGCTGCTCAGCCGGTGCTGGATTTTCCTGTAACCTTTGGTAGCTGGAACAAACAGGGAGGCTGCTGTGCAAACTGACCTGAGCACGGCTGCTGCTCATGCTCCAAGCCCCAGCTGAAGAGCAGAGCTTAAAACTGTGCCTGAGCTCCTGCAGGCCACTCACCCCGCACTTCCAAACCTCAGTTTTAGTGGAGATGGGCATTTCACCTGTTTATGGATATTCTCAAAAAGGCACTGAAATGGCGGAGCCCTGTCTGTGTGGAGTTAATGCACACACTTGGCGTGCCTGGAGCAGGAGAACAAAAAGCGTGGCTGGGATGGTGCCTGCATATGACACTGCCCTCCCTCAGCCGCTTCCAGCCGGTGGAGGTGGCACATCATCCCAGAGCTCCCAGGAGACAGGGATGGGGTCCTTGGGAGCAGATAACCATCTCCAGGAGTGGGCAGAGGGATGGGGGCAGCTTGCCTCATCTGGAGAAGGCCAAGACCACCTTTGGAAGCTGATGGTGGCAAACGAGTCCACAAAGCAGAAGCCACGTGGGCATGAGGACAAAGTAAAACATGTGAGGTGTGTCCAGAAAAAGCTCAGTATCTGGTAGGAGATGGACACGCCAGTGCAAAAGGCAAAGAATTCCCAAGCTGGCTTCCCCACGTCTCCAACATTCCTCTAGGGAGCAGCTCTGCCCCACAGGGCTCCTCCAGTGCCGCACCACTCCAAAGCAACGTTGTGAGAGTGTGCTTAAACAGTATCAATAGCAATTAGAGGGAAAATCCTGATCTCAGCCCCAGCCCCAGTTAATTGTCGCAACATTGATTTACTCTAATTTGACTTCTCACTCCAAATTAAACCCGCATCACCCAAGGAGCGACCGCAGGCAAACTCCCCCCGCTCGCCCCCTCCCCTCCAAGACAATAAATTTAATATTGAATACACTTGGAAAAAAAAACCTGGCGGTTGTTGCAGGATCCATACCGAAAGATCTTTTTCCTTTTTTCCCTCTTTTTCTTTTTTTTCCTCCTGCGAGTAATTAAAAGATGCTTTTCTTGACTAATGATCCCCCTGTTTAGGAATGGGAAGTCGATACTCCTTCACCAGCAGTCAGCTTCAATTTGTCACAGGCCTCCCGAAGTTTGAGCGGCGTTCTCGGGGCTGCTGGTAATTGCTGGAACCAATTACCAGCTTTGCAGAGCTGACCTAATCAGGGACCCACGGACACCACTGCTCAGGGGCCAGCTGGTCCCTGTTCCCTTTCACACTCAAGTGTTTCCTTGTCCTTGGGTTTTCCGCCGCTTCCCCAACTTTTTGTGCTCACCGGAGCTTGTGGTTATTGCTCCTTCCTCCCCAAAATCACAGCAACACCTTCAGCCCTCAGCTCTGCCTCGTGCCACTGCTTCACCCTGCACCTCTTCCTTGGTGCTCCCAAAACTTCCAGGTCAGTGCCAGAAGCCATCCTGGGTGTTGCTTTCGATCCGCAGGGGCACCAAATGACCTGGAGATGGGTCTGAAGAATCCCAGGATGGAATGGGTTGGAAGGGGCCTTAAAGTCCATCTCCTTCCACCCCCTGCCATGGGCAGGGACATCTCCCACCAGGCCAGTTCCTTGACCCTCCAGCTTGATGTGACCTGGAATTTATTAATATTAGAGGATATACCCGGGCAATGTGTTCCTGATGAATGCAGGAGGGATAATGCCTTCAGCAAAAAACCTCTCAGGCTTTGAGTTCCACATACCCTCCAACCTCAGAACCTTTCTGGCCTTCGAAGTAAGAGGCCAGGTTTATCTTTTCCTGTGAATTGCTTGGATGAAGGGTTTAAAGTGCATTTGAGTGGAGCAGCAGTGTGGTGTATTTGAATATTTGATGTGGTTTAATCATAGAATCTCCTGAGTTGGAAGGATCATGGATCCAACCCCATCCCTGCACAGACACCCCAACATCCCTGTACATCCCTGGCAGTGCTGTACATCCCTGGCAGCGCTGTCCAAATGCTCCTGGAGCTCTGGCAGCCTCGGGGCCGTGCCCATTCCCTGGGGAGCCTGGGCAGTGCCCAGCAGCCTCTGGGGGAAGAACCTTTCCCTGATCTCCAGCCTGAGCCTGCCCTGACACAGCTCCAGCCGTTCCCTCAGGTGTTGTCCCTGGCCACAGAGAGCAGAGACGGGAGCTGTCCCTCATGAGGGAGATGCAGGCCATGATGAGGCCTTAAATTTGATAATATCTTATTTTTGAGCGTGCAAAATGACTGAATGGAAGCTGTACTCACAGCCTGGCATAGCTCTGCTTTCAGAAATACTGGAAATACATTTTCCTGAGTAAGACTCCTTCATTATGCCATGACCCGGAGAAGCCTTTTGGCAATTCCTCCTGCCAAACACACCCATCTCCCTGGATCCCTCCACCCTTCCCTCTACTCCACATGGGAAACACATGGGATTATACAGTGAGAGGTTGGCACTCCGACCTCTCCCAAGCTGAAGGGACTGCTTTGAAAGCCACATCACGACTTTCAGGTTCCTTTTAGTCCAGCCTGTGAACACTCCTTGAGCCTTCCAGCCCAACAAAATTCAGGATTTGTGGAGCAACTCAGGACCATTTTTTTGTGCCCTTAGAAATCTGTGGGTCTCCACTGATGGCTTCATCTCCAACAGAAAGACACAGCATGGAAAGTTAAAACCCACCTGATCCCCTCTAGAAGTGTCTATGAAGGGCTCATCCCAGAATCCGAATCCCAGCATGGTTTGGGTTGGAAGGGACCTCAAAGCCCATCCAATTCCACCCCTGTCATGAGCAGGGACACCTTCCACTGTCCCAGGCTGCTCCAAGCCCTGTCCAGCCTGGCCTTGGACACTGCCAGGGATCCAGGGGCAGCCACAGCTGCTCTGGGCACCCTGGGCCAGGGCCTCCCCACCCTCCCAGGGAACAATTCCTTCCCCATATCCCATCCATCCCTGCCCTCTCGCCATGGGAAGCCATTCCCTGTGTCCTGTCATTCCATGCCCTTATCCAAAATCCCTCTCCAGCTCTCTTGGAGCTGCCTCTTCCCCCTTTACTTCCACAACAGCAACAAAAGGGAGGTTGGTTTAACCCTCTTTTCAGGTGCATTTTAGCTGCTTCCAATAGAATTCCTCATGGAAAACTCCAAACAGCAGTGAGAGCCTGACATGCACGGCTTCTGCCTGAAGAACCTGAACTTATTTTCTCGCCACAGCTTGGACTGGAGGATTGTGATGCTGGCAGAGACCAAAGTGAAGCACAAAAGGAGGCACACACTTGGAAAAAGCAGAACTTTCTGGTATTTACGTGAAAAATTGCATTTCAGTCCCTGCTGCAAACAGCAGAAGAATGGGAGCAGCAAAGCAAGATTGCAATTGCTTTGTGGGAGAATTTTCACATCATCCTAATTCTACCTTTTCTAGCACCTCTTCTATCACATGAGCGTGAACCTGGACACAGAGCTAGAAATTCCTATTTACAAAATGAATCTTTTCGTCCAGAAATGTTGCAGTGCAGGAAAGAAAGTGCACTGATGTCAGTGACAATCAGAATCAGCTGAATAGAACCACCAAGATGCACAGAAACAAAGTGGGAGGATTAAAATAAGCCCTGAGCATGGAATACTAAGAGAACAAAGTTGATTTTCTAGAAGTAAAATTCAATCCCAAATGAATTATTTAATTGAAATGGATGGTGCTCTTTTCATCACAGTGACATGGATTTTAGATTTTTCATGATGTTTATTATGTGACTACTATAACAATGTGATTTTTCTTTTTTAAAGCAGAATTCCAATCGAGTGCAAGCCTTTTCCTCTCAGGTGTTTAGAACTGAGGCATTGCTCCATCTCACCTCAGCGGTAAGGAGCAACATGCATTTGTGAGATGCAAGAACATAAAATCTCTGGATTGAAGTGATTCCGGTGACTGAAAGTTCGTTTCAATCTACCCGATGAAATCACTGAATCACCTGTCTGACAATACAAACAATCCCATTTCTGCCTGAACCAAACCTCCCTTTAGGTCTCCCTGAGCACTTCTACATGCACAGCCATTCATCCAAGTAGCCTGATTAACGTAGTGGCTTCATTCTCGAAGATGAACCAAAGGTGGCACCACAAATTCATTTTTCAGGGCTAACAAAATAACGCAACAAGAAACTGGTGACTTTGTTACACGCAGCAACGCAAACCCAGCCCTTCACTGCAGGAGGTGGCCCAGGTACAGTGATCTTTCCACCCGACCCAAAACTGGGAAAAGTATTCTCCAAACATCTGTCTTTGACACTGATCAGATAAATGAAGCGTAAACACCCCTAGTTTTAGGTGGGACAACACATCACGGGGAGATTTTCACTGTGTGGAGCGATGAGAGGAAGGTAAAACGCTGTTCTCAGGGGAAACGCCCCTCCAGCAACTCATAGTTTCACATAAATCACACCAAAAAAAAAAGCAATCAAGTCCACGGCGAGCAGGGCTTGGAATATCCCTGAGCAGAACCAAAGACCTGGCAGCCAGGTACAAATTCCTAAGGGAGCCTGAGCTTCTGAAGGCAGATTATGAATGCCAAAGTGATAGGCCAAGAGGCAGGAACTCTGTGGCCAACCGAGACACAGGAACACATGACAGGATAATTTAGACGGAGGGAGGAACAGGCGGGAGGTTTCCATCTGCCACCAAACAGAAACACTGCAGAGCTGCTGAGGAAACCTTCCCAAGAGCCAGAAAGTACCGAGGTCACTCCACTTTGGCCACCCCCCACTTTGCCACGTGCCCTTCTGGGCGTGCAGGGAGGACAGAAACACTGATTTTTGCCACGAGGGAGGACTTGAAAGCGGCGGCGTCGCCCGATATGAGGCGGAGCGAGCGAAACCCACCTTGTGGAGTCTGAGGAAGGCTTCATGTGGCCTTGGCTGTTCTCCTCCCACACACTGTTGGCCAGCTCGTTGCCGATGGCCGACATCACCTTGATGAGCTCGATGGGCCAATCGTCCAGGTCCAGGGAGCGCACCCGCGACAGGTGCGTGCCGAGGTTGCGGTGGATCCCTGAGCATTCGATGCAGATGAGAGCTCCCAGGTTCAGGCTGGCCCAGTCGGGGTCTGCACGACAAGGGACACAGAAATTAGCATGAGGGAACGCCCTACGGAACCTTGCAGTTGATGTTTGTGCGTGAAAGGTTTTGCCTCCGGGGGTGTCTGGTCCAGAAGTGCAGCTGGGAGGTCGTCAAGGGTCAGCGGAGAAACCCTTGAGGGTGAAAAAAATATAAATGGGGTGTCTCAGAAGGTGTGTGACTCCACCTCCTGTCAAAGGGAAACTGAATTAGGGAGAAAAGGAGAAATCAAGCAAATATAACCACAGTGATGGGTAAAGGATGATGAAGTGAAGAAAGCCCCTCCTTGGGAATCCAGAGCTGCTCGTAGCCAATTAAAAGGGAAAAAGGAGGAAAAAGAAAAACCAGAGGCTAGAAACAATGTCTCCTGCTAACTACAGCTCCCTTAATAACCATCTACACCATCAGCTCCTTGCGGCTCTCACATCTCCAAAATCAGGGAGATGAGCACCAAGATGAAACGTTGACACTTTTAACAGCCCCAGTTCCGGGGCACGAGCCAGAAGGACTCCACCCACCCAAAATAACCCTGCAAAGGGTGAGACTGGGACAAACCTGACACAAGGTGGGAAATTCAACTTCCCAACGTGGTTCAAAACTCTTCAGCCACAGTCCTGTGCAATTTAAATCTACATTTGTGTGGACTGCCCTCTCTCCAACAAACATTCACTTCAACAAATGCAACTGAAGACACGTGAGAGGAATTTCTGTTGGTTTTTTCTCCCCTTTTCTTCGTGTCTTACTCTGAGCATCCCAAAGAACAACCCCGAATGCCAAGCAGGAAAATGGGGATTAATTAGGAGGGCAGGCAATTCTTATTCCTATCTAAATTCTAAATAAAGTTTGGAGTCGAGAGAAAGTGAATTTCCAGTGTATCCTTCTGTCCAGGAAAAGTTCATCCAAAGATTCACTTTGACTTTGTGTAACCCACAATTGAAAAGCGCTTTTTGGCAGCCAAAATACGTGGAAACAAAGCATCTCCTAGTTCTTTGCCATGTCGTGTTTGGACAAAAAGTAGGAAAGGAAAGCTGATAACTTTAATTGTGGAATCCCACATTTCACTGAACATTTTTCAGTCAGCTCACAGAAATCTAAAAATGCCCCCAAGAAGAAAAATCCCCCATCTTATTCCACTTCAGCAGAAAAATACATCTTTTGTTTAAAAGTTCCTGTCCACACCAAGTTTTATCTAATACATAATTTAATATCTACATTATACATATGCAGCATTTCAGATCTAAAAAAAGTAAGGTGAGACGAAACTCCTGCCGTGCTTGCCAAGCTTTTGGTATGAGAAGCAGAAGAAACTCCTTTCCTGCGTAATTCTTCAGGTACCTCCACTGTTGTTTTGCCAGTGGGGGAACCAGTGGCGTATCTGAAACACCACTTACACAAAACTTACATAAAAAACCACCCCAAATAGCAATTTGTTGGTATAAACTGGAACACAGCAGATAATAATTTGAAATTTGCAAACTGTGACTCGGAATGAAACCCCTGACCTGCGAAGGCCAGGGTTATCCTCACAAAAATCCGAAGTGCAATGAGCTCTGAGAGGCATGAACTCAGAATGAAGCAAGAGAACGAAACAGCAGCTCACATTATTCCAATCATTCTGACAGAGCTGGTGCTAAGGACCTGACCTCCCTCCCAAACACCTCTCTGCTTGAAGCACACGTAGGGCATCTTGTGCTGAATGAATTCTTCAAACATTCACCTGCTTCAGAGCACCACAGAATGGTTTGGGTTGGAAGGGGTCTCCCAGTTGCCACAGCTGCCACGACTGAAGGAGTCCCCCAAAACAACACCAACCGAGAAGTTACATGAAACTTTACCAATATATTATTTTCAATTTCAACAATCCGACAACACACAGCTGAGTGCGAGTGCAAGGGTTAAACTCTTCATAGAAATGAAATTTGTTATCGCCAATTCATACCACACGTGGTTAGAATGCTGTAACTATTCAAGGCTAGGGGTTTTTTTTTTTCCTTTTAAGATAATGATACAAACCCAGCTCCCTTTTGCTGCTGATGGTAAGAGTAATTCTGAAGTGGAGGATGCTCACGAGCAGGTGCGGACATCCAGGTTTGATGGTCAAAGGGAAAAAAAAGCCCACTCAGGGCAGCTAGAGGTGCTTTACTTAAAATCGGTCAAACAAAACCCGAGCTTTTTATCACCACTGAATACATCCAGATCGCAATTTTCAGCTGTCCATATCCTCAAAAATGCTTGGCTCGCTCCTACCCTGAAAACCTCTTTCCCACTCTGCCTTGCACCTCAGTCAGATTCATCATTTGGAGGTGAAAACTCTCTCAGCAGAATAACCCCTCCCCAGCGTCTCCTTCATCCCTCTGATCCAAGGAGGCTGATGAAAGGCTGAACGCTCCTGAGGTCAGCAGGTGTAAGATATCTCTGGGCTGAGCAGAGGGAATTGCTGCAAGGAGGAGCAGAAGAGCCAGGAAAAGGAGAAGCAGGGGTGAAGGCATCTCGAGTTGCAGCAGAAGAGAGAGAAAAGTTTCCAACTCGCCTGTTCTTTGAGAGATTATTTCTTTTTTCTATTCTGCGCGAAAAACTGGATTTTGTAATGGGTAGGACAGGATTGCCCAAATTATTACCTCAGTGTTTCGTTCTCACAAACAAAATACACTGGAGTAAGTGATCAGTCTCCTGGACTGGAAAACTCCTGATGTTTTTAAACCCTCCCTGTTTTCTCCTACCACAGCAAAGACCTGATGCTCCATGTTCTCTGCATGTCTTGAAGGAGTGACTCATATCTATCCTCTCGTCAGGCTGGAAGAGCCAAAATCCAGGAATTTAGCTGGGTTTGCCTCAGCAATTGGATCACTTTCGGTGGCTTCTCCAGACAAAGTCAGCATCGGGACTCCGCTGCTTTGGGAAAAGGCAACGCCAGTTTCCTTCTGAACCATGAAATCAGATCTTGGGCACAAACTCCAGCTCCTAAAGAGCACTTTGCCTCAGCTCTTGCTTTGGGATGGGAATGTTGAAAGGAGAATACTGAATAACTGTAGTTGGAGGCTGCCAAAGGGCTGGGATGCTGGCAGCACACAGCTGCTGGATTAACATCCGACCAGGCAGAACTGCCCGGCGAAACAAAGTGCTGCAGCAAGTGCTGAAAAGGCAAAGAGCTCCAGACACAGGAAGAACGGGGCTTCTGAAGTGGAAGATTGATGGCTCTCAAACAGAGCTGAGGGATGGCAACATCTCACACTCCCCCGCTCCCAAACATCTGGCTTAGTGGAGATGCAAACGAGGCGAGCGCTCCACCGAGTGCTGGGGTTTGTGGTGTTAAGTGCTCCGGGGGTAAGGACCTGCCCAGGCAAGGCAGGGAGGGAGACAAGGGAGCAAAGCAGAAAAAGCAGCAGGCTGAGGTTCACCTCCTCTCTCTCTGTGTGTGTGTTTACATTTTAAGATCCCCCGCTTTGGAAATATCTCACGTTTTTCCAAAGGAACGACGGTGGCCTTAAAATCGGGACGGTCAAATGGCAGGAGGAGTCTCAAAGAGGGTATAAATCATCTCTGGGAATACCAACAATTCCAGCTGAGATTCCAAAATCATCCCCCCTCCAAAGCTGCACCACAGAGCGTTGCCAAAATGGGCTGTCCCACTCTGCCCTCTCCCAGCAACACGTTCCTGGCACACCCCTGCTGCTGGCACCACGCACCGGGGGCCAGCTTGACCCATGAACGATCTGGCTGAAAACCAGATTGGTTGCGGGGAGGGAAGGGGCCGAAAAAAACCCCCAAAAAAGCAAAAAAAAAAAAAAAAAAGTGCTGCTTTCTTGCACAACAGCTTTCCTGATTAAACACCCGGCATAAATCCTGGGATGTGTGCATGGCTGGGCAGAGAAACACGAGCCTTGGGGATAGCGTGGAGTCTGGGTAGAGCTGAGATGGATCATGGGAATGTTGTGGGTGTGGAAGTTGCCTGCACTGAAGGGATTACACCTTCTATACACATATAATATAACCCCCATAAATATAGATATAAAAATACTAAAAGAATATTTTATAAACTTATATATCTAGTTAGCAAGCCTGGGCAAATGCCACCCACAGCTGCACAGATGGAGCGGAGCAGCACCCGGCACCACTCCCACCGCGGGCTGCTCACAGGCAGCAGTGAGCACTTCAAATGAGCTGAACAGACACGAATGTCACTCCCAGACCCCTTCCTCCTCACACACACCACAGCACCCGGCCTGCCTTTTCCCTGGGCTACATCAAAGCTTTGGGGGACATCTCGGAGACTGCCAGGTCAGTATGAAAGCGCACCAATAAATAAGACTCACTTCGGGCTCTAAAAGGCCACTCAAACCAACCTTTTCCCTTGCTTAGAAAGTGCTGAATCACACAGAGACCAAATTATTGGCACAACAGCACCTGCACCGGTGCGCAAATGTTCTTTTTAAACTGGGATGCCAGAACGGCTCAGCCCAGGAGTCAAAATCCTCAGCAGCCAAGCTTCAAAAATAAAAATCACACCTGAAGAAAAATAAGTGAATATTTTTCCATTTTAAGCATGTGTAAAAATCACAAGGCAAGTTCAAAATACCAAAGAAATAAAAAATGCACAAGTTCTCAGTCCTTCAGCTCCTGCAACTAATTGCTTTAGAGCAAGAGAACTTCCTTTTTGTGGCTTTGTTGCAAACCCCTGGAACTAAAGAGCACCAGAATAATGGCCTCAGTCGGGGTTAGTGAGGTGAAGCACAGCTCAAAGTATTCCCGAGAACACTCTTCTGAACACTAAGTATATGTTTTCAAAAATAAAAAAAAAGTAAAAAAAAAGGGAAAAGAAACACAAAGGGGAAGAAAAATAAAAAATCCAAAATCAGTTTTCTAGTAGCCAGATATAATGAGCAATGACTTTGGTTTCTTCTGACAAGTAGGCCTAAAAAAACAAACCAAAAAAACCCAGCAATTAAGCTCTACCTCTTTGAAAATATTGCCATGGCACGTGTGCCCTCACCACGCAAAACAGGAGGGAAACGGAAGGAACTGATGCCAAACAGCACCGCTCTTTCCTTTCCTTCGAAGGAATGTACAGAAATGCTGACATTTAACGTGAAACAACGAGGGGAAAAAATGAGGATGCACTCGACGTGGCATTTATTGAGCATAAATTAAGATCAAGTAAGTCCGGTTAAGCAAACTCCTTGACGAAGCAGAAATGTGCAACCAATGTGGGGAATGTGACACCGGGGAGGCCAAAGCTGGGTGCTCCCCCAGGTCCTGGCCAAGGAGAGGAGGTCAGAGCTGGAGTCAGGTGGCTGTACTTACTCTGTGCTTCACAGTCCACGCAGTGGGAATTGCCTCTGATGTTCCTGATGGACTGCAGGGCCATGGCCTCGTTCTGGCTCGTCAGGCGGGACTGCGGGGATGGAAAGGAATGAATGAGCAGCAAGGAGGAACCCAAAGGAGCTCGGTGACACCGCTGTCAGCTGAACGAACCCAAAACAGTCAGCAGAACCCAAACTCAGGCCAAGGGCGAAGGAATACGGTCAAGGAATCTCAAATCTTGATTTGCCTCTCAAGAACCAGGGATCTTCTGGAATCTCCAAGGCTTTTGGAGTCTCCAGCCTGGATTCTAACAGAGGAAAATCCAGCTTGAGAATGAACCCTGCTCCTCCCAAGAGCAGCAGCCGCGCTGCAGGTTTGCTTCTTGAGATAAATGAGATAAGAATATTATTTTATGAGATCGATTTCTGTTATTGATGCGTGTGCTTGCGGTAATGAAGACTAAGGGATGGTTTGCAGACGCGGCTGGAACCCTTTTATCATCCAAAGGTCAGGTTTCATCCGTTGAAATGCTCTCTGCGATGACCTGCCCGTGACCTCTGCTTGAGGAGACCCTCCTGATGCACAAGCAGGTCGGATCTACCCAACCAAACTGCCTTGAGGGCTCCCTGAGGAGCAAACTGCTCCCTCTTGAAGTGATTTAAGCAGCACTTGTGGATATCCACGTGGAGATCCAGCCTCCACGGGACACCTGCTCAACCTGTCCAGCCAACTGCACTCTGCTGTTCCAGCCACTTCTTCTGAGTGGAACTCGGTTCTTTTGAAAACTCAAAGAGAAAAACTTCTCTGAGCCGTTGACAAGCCACTCTTTATCCTTCTGTATTAATATTTTTATGCAGGCGGTAATGTACAAACTTCCCCTTTGTGCCCTGTTAACAAACATATCAGAATGTGTGTGAAAAGCAACAAAAGCAACGCACATCGTGGTTTTCCTCCACCTCAGAAACGCACGTTGGAAATAAACCCATTTTTTAAGACAAAATGGGAAGTAAATTGTATTATGGTGATGGTAATTACTGGTGTTTGATCTACCCTGGCACACGAGGGCAATGAAAGTAGACTTCCATTTAAAAAGATGAGTCTCTTCCTCGCAATATAGAATCGTGAAAGACAACTGTTAGGTGGGTGATATTAAAGGATCTACAGTTCTGGACAATTGTTGGCCATTTCTCTCCCTCAGCCACCACCCAGCACCTTGCTCTCTCCTGTGAAGTGTTTACACTTTCACTCAAGACACGCAAGTTCTCCTGCCCTCCCAAAAATCAGCATTGGCTGAAAACATCTCACATTTTAAACATTTATTTTGACGGGAAAGGCAAACAAATCCCTTCTGTCACCAAAGGAAAGCATTCCAAGGGGGAAAGCTGCTCCTCCTAGGCCTTCCCTCAGAAAGCTCCAGTGCTGCTCAGCTGTGGGGGTAACACACGCAACATCTTGAGGAGCACAGGCTTAAAATTCGGAGTTTGCTGGCATCTTAGTGATCACCCAACCCAGTGCTTCCTGCCAGGATTGTTCTGTGCACCTTACCTTGTTCTTGCTGCTCTCACAGGACTGTAAACTGGCCAGGATCTGGCTCTCTATGGCTTGGACCCACGCGTCCCTCTCCTCGTAGGTGGTTGCTTCAAAGTGCCAAGTCTGGCCCGTGAGAGAGACGATGATAAACTCGAAGTTTTCTTCTTGTTCTGGGGGAAAAAAAAATGCAATAGGAAAGAAAGACTGAGTTAAGGGTATTGAAAAGCAGCTGGAACAATCTTGGTGGATGAGAACTTCTGCAACACAGTGGCTTTAAGCTGAAGGAGGGTGCATTTAGACGGGATATTGGGGAGAAATCCTTCCCTGTGAGGGTGGGGAGGCCCTGGCCCAGGGTGCCCAGAGCAGCTGTGGCTGCCCCTGGATCCCTGGCAGTGTCCAAGGCCAGGCTGGACAGGGCTTGGAGCAGCCTGGGACAGTGGAAGGTGTCTCTGCCCAGGGCAGGGGTGGAATTGGATGGGCTTTAAGATCCCTTCCAACCCAAACCATTCTGGGACTCTGCAAATCCTGTAAATGCAGGTCTGGCCATGAGGTTTGGGGCTGGACACTGCCCTGCGCAGTGCACCAGGAAACAACCAGGATCCACTGCTTTTTCCCTCCAAATATTGTGCAGATAAAGCACTTGGTTTGGGTAAATATTCAGTTCCTGGGTTTGTGAGTTTGGAATTGAGCCTGTACCTTTTTCAAACACAGAGTGGCCAACAAGCATCATTTAGATTTAAACCCGAGGTGCTAAAAACTACATGATGTAAAAATCAAAGTGTGCCGCAAAAGAAAAGACAAATGGACCATAAAGAGCTGACAATACAGAAAATGTAACAATTTGCCCTCTTCTTTCAAGCAGTTTTTACAAGCACAGATATGTTAAAACAGATGTGTACATTTTCTCCTCTACAGCATAAATAGTGGGATAATAATAATAATAATTACTGGGCTATAATAAAGGATTAAAATCAGTTCAACCTATTCAACATCCACGTCCGACATGGGAGATGAGAAAATGATCTGAGAAGCCAGGAGAGAGGGTCAGTGAAATATCCTTAGGGCTACTGGAGGATAAGGACAAGTATTCAGGCCAGAGGAGCAGCACATGGAAATACCAGCAGAACTGAAATAAATGGACACACACCCCGGCTACACATGGGACACCAACGCCAAATTAAAAAAATCAAGGAAGCTGAAACAGAGTGAGTGCAATTGGGAAGGGCTGGCACGGAGCATGAAAGGGAAAGAATAATAGAGCACAAAATCCTGGTGAACATCAGCCATAATGAGCTTCAGAAAGAGCATTTTGTCCGATAATGACTGATTATATATTCAGAGCCACGACACGACTGTGTTCCCTCATCATCCATAAACATGCAAAGATCAGGGACAAATCCAGCACTAGATTTAAAGGCAGCACTGCTGCCCACTGGCAGTTGTGCTCCCAAGCTGTGGGACAAGGGGTTTTCTTGGATGAGCTCCACGCCAGCAAGGCCAGTGCCTCAAAAATTGCAGGAGGTGACTTGGCACCTCGAGGTGGGAATAAACATGGAGTGGAAGGTTATTTTCAGGTGCGGGAAGGCACTGAAGCAGCAATTTTACTGAAAAATAGTGCATGGAGTAAGCGGGAAAAGAAACCACAGAATATTGTGAGTTGGAATGGACCCACAGGGATCATGGATCTAACCCCTGGCCCTGCACAGACACCCCAACAATCCCACCCTGGGCATCCCTGGCAGCGCTGTCCAAACGCTCCTGGAGCTCTGGCAGCCTCGGGGCCGTGCTCATTCCCTGGGGAGTTGTTCCAGTGCCCAGCACCCTCTGGGGGAAGAACCTTTCCCTGATCTCCAGCCTGAGCCTGCCCTGACACAGCTCCAGCCGTTCCCTGGGTCAAAGATGAATGATGCGACTGCGGAGCTACAACTGCTCCATTTTCGCAACACCGTGTTCCAAACAAACAGGTAGAAACGTTACCCAAAACGCCATGAATAAATCATGGGGAAAGCCTCGTTTATCAAGCAGAGCACTCAGGGTTTGATGAGGAAGATCTAAGAGCAGCTACTCCACAATAAATGAAGTTACATTCAGCCCTGTGCACTGTCTCCTGTAGGACAACACAGGCAAGGTCTCTGCGGCATCATTGAATCCTCTGATCTCCTCTTTAATGATGCTCATCACACACGTGAAGCTCTGGAGAAATGACCCAGGAGAGCTGCACAACATTTTCAGGCTGGGCTGAAAGGACATTTTGAGGTCCAGAGAAGAAAACGGAGCTGGGGAAGGGTCTGGAGCCCCAGGAGCGGCTGAGGGAGCTGGGAAAGGGCTCAGCCTGGAGCAAAGGAGGCTCAGGGGGAACCTTGTGGCTCTGCACAGCTCCTGACAGGAGGGGGCAGCCGGGGGGGTCGGGCTGTGCTGCCAGGGAACAGGGACAGGAGGAGAGGGAACGGCCTCAGGCTGGGCCAGGGGAGGCTCAGGAGGAATTTCCTCATGGAAAGGGTGGCCAGGCCTTGGAAGGGGCTGCCCAGGGAGTGGTGGGGTCACCATCCCTGGAGGGCTTTAAAAGATTTAAAAGTGGCACCTGGGGACATGGTTTAGTGGTGACCACTGCACTAACAGTCACTCAATGATCTTGGAGGTCTTTTCCGACCTTATTAATTCCATGATTCTACATCCACTGAAGCTCCAGGTTTACTCCCCAAAAAGCTGTGCTGGCTGAAGACATCTTCCCTCACATTTTCTGCTTAAACACAATAATATTTTTTTTTCCCCCTCAAGCTCAACTGTGAAACAAAGCAGCAGTGCCTGCTCCACGTCACCCCCAAGGCAATTCCTTCAGAAGACAAGGAACAAACCTGTACCTCCTTAAGCCCAGCACGCAGGAACAGGAAAAACCCAGGCGGGAGGATGAAATTGTTCACTTTTACTCTTCACTCAAATTATAGGTTGTGCTATTTAAATCCCTGTGAGCCCAATCACAAAATTTTATTAAACAGTTTTCCATGTTTAACAGTTATTCATGGAAAGGTCCACCATAATAGTATTTTAGCACCATCAACCTGTCGAAATCAACCTGCCCAATTACTCCAAACTACATTAATAACACCGGATATTACACTAATTGTGTCCAGTTTCTATGCAGACGAGGTCCCGCGGGGCTAATTTTGCATCCTCAGGGGCAAGCAACTCAGCCATCAGCCTGATTTCACAAGGAATCCCTCCTCATTACACAAGTCCAGGCTGTCAAACTTTTTTTTTTTAAGAAAAAAAAAGGTTAATGGGCCAATCAGTCATCAATTATTTCCTGGAAGGGCAGCAGAGGAAGGGTTAAAGTGTGAGGAACCAGCTGCCACCGACTTCCATTTGGAAGTTATTATCAACAGGAGATGTCTAAAATGTTGTTGTTGTTTGTTTTCCCTTTTTTTTCTTTTGAAGAGGGAAGGGGTGGCTGGGATGGGAAATGAGGCAAAACTGCGAG
Organism: Dasyornis broadbenti; assembly: GCA_013397935.1. Taxonomy (NCBI): domain Eukaryota; kingdom Metazoa; phylum Chordata; class Aves; order Passeriformes; family Dasyornithidae; genus Dasyornis; species Dasyornis broadbenti. The sequence goes on along the minus strand of VZRN01001791.1, from coordinate 369,321 downwards.
ATTGTGATGATACGGAAGGCAAATCACAAGAGAATTTTTTTTCATTTTAATGGAAGTGGGCGTGTAATCGGTGAATTTTTAGGGTGCCCAGAGAAGCTGTGGCTGCTCCTTCCCCGGAATTGTTCCAGGCCAGGTTGGATGGGGTTTGGAGCAGCCTGGGACAGTGGAAAGTGTCCCTGCCCATGGCAGGGGTGGAACTGGATGAGCTTTAGGGTCCCTTCCAACGCAAACCATTCTGGGATTCCATGGACACTCCTTTCACCACCATCCTCCCACACTGAGGTTACTGCATTTTATCCGAGTTCCCACTGATTCTGCTCTGCCAAAAGCCAGACACTGCCACAGCCCACCCACTTCTAGAAAACAAAGGCATAACATTTCTGAGGAGTAGAAATTGTGGAAGAAAAAATAAACATTCAGGCATGGCCTCACTGCCTTCCCCTACCAAAGTGTTTGTGACGTGGGACTGGGATCAGGTTTAGAAAACGGCACTGAAAATTACTACAGGATACAATTAGTCCATAACTTGTTCCAGAGAACTCAATTAAGTCTACTAAAATGTAGGGAAAACACATGTCCAGGAGCAGTCCCAGCACTTGGTATCCCTCAGGAGTTGTTCTAAACAATGTGCATTAATCAGCTTCATCCCGATTTCCACTCCCCACCCATTTTACTCTCAATATTAAGACTTGCATAAATAACCACTGATACCTCGCATCAGCGGATGGGCAACTACAGGCACGGCTCAAAGTCACAAAATCATAGAAGATCAGGCTGGAAGGGCCCTCAAGGATCACCTGGTCCAACCTTTCAGCACAGAAAGGCAACGGGAGGCAAGGGCTCCGGTCTGCCGTGCAGAAATCACACCTATCCTAAAAGCAGGCTTTTAAATAAATACTACAGCATTTCCCATTGGCACTCTTGAATATTTTGCCAGAACCAGGAGTAAGACTGGATCTTCTGGCTTCCAAGCCAACCAGGCTGTGCCCTTGTCTCTCTGCCCAGTGCAGTTGCCACCAGAGGATGCTGGTGCTGCTGCTCATTAACAGCACCTGGTGCCGCTCACACAGGAAACGCTTCCCTGGAACAAGAAGTCAAGTGCAGCACCAAAACAGCCTCCAGTGCCCCTGAAGCACCTCCGAGAGCTGAGGGCACAGCCTGAATCCCAGCCAAGGCTGCCTCAGGTAGCACCGAGACCTACTTAAGCTCCCTTTTCATCGCCTCCTCCTCCCTCTCCTGAAAACCTCTTCTGCTCAAGCACCATAACCCTTCATCCTTTCAAAAGGAGGAGGAGGAGGAGGAGGAAGAGCTGCTGGGGTGCCCGGGCAAGCAACAGGAGATGTCTACAACACACAATTTGTTTACAAAGTGTTGTTTACGTCCCACGCACCGTCAGGTCTCGTTACCTTTTGCCACTCGGTGGAAATTACCCCGCCACTTGGCAGATAAGTATGTTTATTAGCAGCCTCAATTAAGGAAATATTTGTGCCATGTCCCACTGGGCATGGCTATGCTAATACTTCTGTCCCCTTTCCAAACCCAGCGTCTAAATCTAATTAGTTTTGAAAATCAACCCTATCAGGACAATAGAGCCCTGCTAGCGCTTGCCCACAGCTCTTGGTAAAGGTTGTGCTCCACTGGAAGAGTTTTACACTGTTTTATATCACATATATTTGAGTGGTGGTGAAAGGCTGAAGGCACTGAACCCCGCTGCCACATTGAGCTTTATTTGGGTGCCAAGACAACACAGTTTGCGAAAATGTAAAAATTTGTGTTCAGACAGGATGTAACTTCCTGCACGGGCACAGCACCAGGGCAGCAACAGCATCACTTTGAAACCATAAGGCAGCTTGGGACTCCGTGAGTATCCACACAAAAAAGTTTTCCCTCAGTGCCCGGAGAATCCAGCCCAGCACTGTTTAAAATCCCACACGTAACCGTGAAGAGGGGAAAAATCAGGATTTAATATCCTTACGCATGCAGAGCACAGGCATTTGATTCCTTAACGATAATCCTTCCTGCTGTGCTGCAAAATCAGAAAATCACAGAATGGTTTGGGTTGGAAAGGGCCTTAAAGATCATCCAGTTCCATCCCCTGCCATGGACACCTTCCACTAAGACCAGGTTGCTCCAAGCCCTGTCCAGCCTGGCCTTAAACCTGTTGATATGGGAAAAATAATTCTGTATTTAAAAATAGTGCTATGACAGCAGGTACAAGTGACCCCAGCAGGTCTCAAAACCAGCGAGGGGTTTGTTTTAAGCATAACTCACTGACACCACATATTTTTCCCCCTCAAGAACCAAAGGATTGCTTAAAGCCTGGCTGCCTGCAATAGGGAGCCTGAGGGACTTTGTCATTTGTCAATGGCTCCCTGCAGAAAACCCCCCAAAATCTGGAAACTAAAGAGTTCAGGCAAACTCTAGAATCAATGAAAGTGAGATTTCTTGTAATGGGACAAAACTGGTGGAGGAGATAACTCTGCAATTTTGTGGCAAGGTGGGGGCCAGGCTCTGCTCCCAGGGAACAGGGACAGGACAAGAGGGAACAGCTTCAAGCTGTGCCAGGGGAGGCTCAGGTTGGACACCAGGAGGAATTTTTCCATGGAAAGGCATTGGGGTGCAGTCCCCATCCCTGGAGGTGTCCAAGGAATGCCTGGATGTGGCACTCAGTGCTCTGGGACAAGGTGGGGATCAGTCGCATATCGGCCTTGACGGCCTTGGAGGGCTTTTCCAATCTCAGTGATTCTGTAACTCCCTCAGAAGGTTCAGTCCTTCAGCTGGGATCCCACACCTTGTGAAAATCCCACCCACAGCGTTATTTTTGCTGTCACACAGCCAAGAGAGAGCAGCCCCTGCGATGAGGATGCTCACGGGCAGAGTCCCACCGCACGCCCACAGCACTGCTGCAACCTGGGCCGCACGTTCCTCCCCCTGCACCTGAGATCTGCCCACCTGCAAGCACACACCACACCCAGAAACAACAGGAGGGCGTTAAAAATTATTGGAGAGCTTTCCAAACTGGGATTGAACTCGGCAGAAACGTTTTTGGTGTGCAAATAGGTGTAAGTGCAACCGAGCAAGCGTGTGCTAAGGACCAAAGCAGATTTGTTATTCTGGACTGTCGTTTCCCATCACCGATGCCTTTTTTGAAGGCATAATTACCTAAACATGTGGTTTTTAATACTTACAATGCTCATTAGCTGCACATTTGCATGTCTCACCATTCCAGCTCTCACACAAAGGCTCAGGGTACCAGCTCAAAGCTATGGAGAGCACTGAACCTTCAGCTTTCAGGGGGGATAAAACATCCAAAAAATGATACATTCGCCCAATTTGAGAATTTCATTGGGATGCTGTGTCTCAAAACTCTTTGGGCCATGGCCAGCAGGATCTCATCCCCAAACCAAAATGCCTTCAGTACTTAGTTTGATCAGTAAGATCAAAGATTCCTTAGATTAGACAGACCCTAAAAAATGCTTTATCTGTAAAACACAAGGGAACTCCGCGTATTTGTTCCCCTGCTGCAATTTATGAACAGGTGGCTATAAAATCACAAGTTTCTCAAGCGCTAAACCTGTAACAACAAACAGACCTGACCAGAGGAAAAATTAGGCTGGGAGATATAAACAGCAAATAGAAAATTAAGAATTATTAAAGTGTCTTTGAGGAAAAGAGACAACCCCAAAGCTTATGAATACCTGACGGTCACTTTCTGTCTTTTCATATTTTGCACTTCTTATTTGAAAAAGACAACAAAAGGATCAAACCAGCCAGTTTAGCAGCTCTGAGAGGTAATAATTTTACACTTAGGCTGAGAAACGAAATGAAATTATACTTTAAAAAAAAAAAAAAAAAAAAAAAAAGCTGCCTTAACAAGCTGGAATAAAACCCCACTTTTGTTTCCTGTGCACACTTTGTTTGGCAGGGAGAGCCAGGCCCCCGCCAGCAGCCTGGGCTGTAATTGTGCAAAAAAAGGACGGTGATATAAATCACCAAAGGTTAATGATCAGGATGTGAACAGAGGGACTTGTTTACAGAAATAGCATGCAATTTAAAATTTACAAGAGATTTAATGCCACCGCTTGGCAATCACTAAAATCAACAGCCCAGAAAACAGTGACATTAAGAAAAATATTACAGTTATAATCATTCCAAAATAAGTCAATTAGTGTTAGGGCATGCGCTCGCGATTACTTGACCCTTTTGGTTTGCACTTAAGTGAAGAGAAAAAAAATCCCCCTCCCTNAACCTTTTCAGAAGGAGAAAAAAAAAAAAAAAAAATCCCCCTCCCTCATAGCGAGATTACTGAGTTGTGACCTATTTTGCATTCCCTATTCCTTACACCATCCCTCTTTCCATGCTGCTGGAGGTGGTGGTGGTTTTTTTTTTTTCTCCCCCCACTCCTCCTTGCTCGGTTTCCGAGTAATTCTGACCTTTGACATTTGTAAAAATAATAATAAAATATATATATATATATATATATA
>VZRN01001791.1:337333-352963 GCA_013397935.1 Dasyornis broadbenti | reverse complement strand
CTCAAGTGTTTCAGGTTAAACTTTGTGCCTAACAACCCTGACAGCGTCCCTTCACATTTTTTAGACGAGCCATTGAGTAGCATTATGACAAATTATGGGGCCTGACGATATGTAACAGGAACATCTCCTTCACTCAGGGGCTGTGGAGGGAATAAAAAGACTGAAAGAAATATTTCTGGCCAAAAAAAAAAAAGAGAGAGGAACTTTTCCCTCTTCATTAGTGTAAGGAATTGCAGATGGTGAAATTCTTCAATTAACCGCGAAGGAGAATTTCCTTGTACAAGTGCTCTGCGGAGCTACAACAGACACACAAAAACCCTCAAAATCATCCTATTTAGAAGCAAAATTGCCTTGACACAGAATTTTCTGTCCTTCTTAGCTATCATTCTTCACTCTGGAAATCGTCTGGATGAAATCAGAGTTTCCACTGGAGTCTGCCAGTCTCTGCCCGTATCAGCTGTGATGCTGTGGGGAAGGAGCTGTTGGGATGTCTGGCACGTGCAGAAGCAGCAAGGTTCATTAGGAAGAGATCGTTTATGATTGAAGAGTTCATTGTTAATGGATCATTTACAAGTATTTCCTAGGTGTTGTCAGCTGCTCCCCTGGGAATAGCTTTCCGATAACATCCACAACTTAAAGAAGGAACGATGAGCTGTATCGATATTTTTTTATTACTAAAGGCAGCAGGTAATCATCAATATGTTTAAGAGAAAAGCAAACCTCTATTTCCAACCTCCCTCACAGTTATTTTTTCACGTCATGAAAACTCTTTAGTTAGTAATAAATGACATGACTGCACTTAAAACCTCACGTATTGTAGCTTTGTAGAAGCAGATCCTGATATTCTACACAGACCTGCTCTGTTAGCCCACCCTTGGAAAATAAAATTGTGTCTAAGATCACACCATAAATTGAAGCCCAGGTCTCCTCTTCCACAGAGGAAAAGCTCCCCTTCATTCCAGCACATCTCATTCCTCCATGGGTTACCAAAGCTCAGCTTCTCACTTCCCATCTGAGACCCAAAGTTTAACCATATGCAATAATTAGTGACTTAATTATTAATGAGCTTGGCTGGACAAACTGGTGTCTAATTGTACACAGAGAGACTGAGAGATAAAGATTACAGTTGACAAATCACTGAAAATTAATCAATTTTCACATTCTCCCCATAGCCACTATGGATCCTCACACCAGAGTCTTTAGGTAATCTGGCGAGTATTAACTTACATTTTACCTTATTATTAAAAACATTAAGCACATATTAATCTGTGATTTATTACAATTAGGTTTGCTCTAATTTAATTAAACACCAAGGCCTCTTAAGTATTCTATGAAACTCAGGTATGTTGCCTGGCAAGTGGGGACTTTCTGAAAATAGTTTTTCAGGAATCCTTGGTGATGTTTTAGAGATCTCCGAACGGGAGCTATTACCATGGCTGAGAGCTTAGTTTTAGGATAAAAATGTACATCAGTCACTGGGTGAGTACTGCCAGACTTCCTTCCCTACATCCTCCTGTCCAGGCTCAGACTGCTTTGTCATTGTTCCTGTGACAAACACCAGGTCTCACCATCAAATTTGCTTTATTTACAATAAAAAAAAAACCAAAACAAGCAAGCAGTTATTTCTCACCGACCATTCACTGAACGGTGGCCACCCAACCAAAAAGCGATTATGTGTGTGACAACGCTGATGCTGAGCCCAAAGTAATAATGTTGCTTCCAATGTTAAGGAAATCATGAACTGCACTTTTATATAGAAATACGTTGGTTAAAGCATTAAAGTAGTCTGGCAAAAGGCTGGATCCCTTTGGTGTTTTGTTTGATGCTTTGTAGTGGTAAACTGTGTTTATGACCACCACAAACCAGCCACCATCACTAACCATTTTCAAATGAGGATTTAAATAGTAAAGCATCCTGTTTTTTTTAAAAAACGCTTTTCCCTTGCAAAGCCTGCAGGACCGCTGCCCTCTGTGCACGCCGCCACCCAAGTCCCAAAGGGGGAAGGAGGAAAAAGAGGGAGCTGAACCAGGCTTGGAGCTGCCAATTCCTTGTCAAATGAAGCAGAGGCAGAAGCACTCCAGCCTCGGCTTTGCCATCCATCACCAGGGAGCGCAGCTCGTCCTCCCCGGATTAGAGCGACGGATTCAGAGCAGTGGGGAAAGGAGCCAAAGCCAAGGCAATGGGAGCCCCAGCGAGGGCCAGCAGGGGCCACAGCACCTCTTCCCGGATGAACCCTGCACTCTGCAGCCTCCCAGGTGAGATTCAGCCCCTCACAAACACCGTTTCTTTACAAAGCACCCGGGCGTTTCCCACACGGCAGCATCCCACCCCAACGGGAGACGGGCCGTGATTCACGGAGCCTCACGGAGTCGGTGATGGCGCTGCACACGTGAAGCTCTCAACCAGGGCTGTTACCATGGAATCTGCTCCAGGACTGCCTCTTCCCAGCCCTCAGGTGAGGAACCCTTTGGGAAGAGCACGGATTCCCACAGGCAGCAGCCTCAAACAACAGGGTCCACACTAGAAGAAAGTTAACAGAAGCAATGATGGGGAATTTTTCCCCTTTAAAACTTTACCTTTCCAAGGATTTTACCTCCCTGTTGGAGACCAGTATGGAAAATTTAGAGCTTCCCTTCAGGTTTATTACTACTTGGGCACTAAAGGTTTGGCTCAAAGCCTCCCAAGGATGCACCAAGAGGCCCCAGACTCAAACCTCCCCTCTCAGGGTGGGCAAAGACTGAGGAGCACCCAGCAATGCTGGCTGAGCACACACAGCTCAGCAAATCCGCAGACCCAGAGGAGTTTTTCTCCCAAAGAAATGGAAAAAAAGATCCTCGTAGCTCTTGTGGGTTGCCCGAAGTAGCGAAACGTTACTACAGAAGAGATACAAATCCCCCCAATACTAGGATCTGGAATTTCAGACGATAGCTGAACCTGAACTCGGTGGAACAAAACCCAACAGCTCTGTTTCAAAGAGCAAAACCCCACCAAGATGACTTTTTTTTTTGCCCTGAATTCTGGTCTGACCCCTATGTGGGAGGTGAGAACTGATTTAAAGAAGATAAGACATTAAAAAAAAAAAAATTAAAACTGCTTTTTAAGGGGTGGGACTGGCAAATGGAGGCTCAGGTTTAGGGAAAAAAACCACCCACGGGCCAAATAAAAGGGAAGCAGTAGAAGAGGGGCAGTGCCATGACGGAGGCATTTCATGGCAGAAGCACCTTCAGAAAAGGCTGGGAGCCTGCAGGACTGCAAAAATTTCAGGCAGGTAGGGAAAAACTCTACTGATTATTGGAAATAAACATTTGGGGTGATACCAGAGCATTTTGATTGCCATTTTTTCACCACCTGTCACAGCATATTCCAAACATAAGCTCTTCATTCGATGCATGGATCACACAGCATTGCACTTCAGCTTCCCATAAAGTCCTACTCCCACCTCTCTGAACCACACACGCATCCAAAAACCAGGAATTGTAGGATATGCAAATGTGAGAAACCAGAGTGGTGGCACTGCACGAGCAGCATTGCTTACAGTGAAGTATTTCCTTCTCCGGTGCCTGGAGTTCGACAGGCACGGCTTTAATGATTTCATTTTCATTTGGAGGGGTGTGAATGAAGGAAGCTGTGACGTTTTTCCAGGGGAGAAATAAACAGCAGCCCAACCAGCCCCTGAGACACGAGGATCTAAATGGAGGAGCCAGCCAGCGACCCTTTGCCTCTTCTAAAGCACACGGATTTATCCTCATTACGGGATAAAAACAGCCCCGGCTCTGCTTGGGAACGTCAGCTTCGTGCCTCTCGCAGACAAACCCGATGTCTCCTGGCACAGGTGCCAAAATAGCCACGTTCTGGCAGCCTGGAGGTTAAACTGGATTAATTCCTAAAACCTGAATGCTGATCTGCTGTCATTTAGCACGCGCTCAACGTGTGTGCTCAGCAGCAACTGGAAATGAAATATCTTAAATATTATCAAACGGTACATCATTAAATATAAATTAGATGGAAACAGGGGAAAGCTAAAAATTGACTAGGAGTTCAGCTACTCTAAATGGCTAATACGGCCATTTTTCACCTGAAGCCCTCTCCAATACAGTTTTGCCATTAAGCAAAAACCTAAAGAAAGGTAATCAATTCCAACTAAAAAGCACTTCTCCCGGAATGACTGCACTTCAAACCCCTGGCTGGCTGCCAGCCCCCCCAGACAACAGCTATCAATGTTTCTGACTATCACAGGAGCACGAGGGGCCATGCATAATTGACTGGAAGATGGGCTAAAACTGTGCCCAATCAGTGTGTGATCAAAACCGCGTGGAATATTCAGCGCCACTTGATTACACGGAGCCGCGTCCTCCCGCTCTCCTCATGAAATCTCTTCAAGGTCCAGAGTACTGTAATAAGATCATTACTGTCAAGCGCTACGAATCGCAGGCAATGAGTCTTGGGATAGGAAGTCATACTTCACAAGCTCCTCTGGTCTTCCTTTTTTTTTTTTTTTTTTNCTCCGTTTGTTCTCTTTTTTTTTTTTTTTTTTTTTTCTTTCCCCCCCTTTTCTCTCCCTCTTTTTTTTTTTTTTTTTGTATTTTACTGCGTGTTGAGGCAGCAAGGCGACGAGGTGACAGATAATGATCACATCACTGTGTGGCAACTAGAAAGGCACTTTTAAGAAAGAGCACAGAGAAATCAGCTTAAGAGAGACTCAAACAAATTTTTTTTTTTTTAAAAAGGGCTTTTTTTTTTTTCCCCCTCAAAAATTAAATAGAATTAAACTGTGCAGTATTCTCCTTTCATGAATTGTGATTTAATGTCATTGAATTTAATCATTTGATAGATTTTCATATTATCCCAAAGCCTATTACCTCACAGACAAATGGCCAATTTTCTCCAGCTCACGCTCACAAAAGAAACCTTTATTAATTTTTTTTTTTTCTTTTTTAGAGGTGTGGGGGGGAATTAGTGGAAAACGTCAATGATGAGGCCTGTTCAAGTTTCCCTTTTTACCTACTGCTTCCTGGAGTTGCACACCACATATGATGCATAACATCTATCACAAGTAACTGATCTGTAAAGAGAAAGGTGGAGGGACAGGAAACAGGAGAATAAAGCGCAGGGTGTAAAAAATAAACATAACAGCAAGCTCAGCACTGAAACCTCACACAGAGCACGGGGACTTCAGCTGATTCAAGGCTTCAAACTTGACAAAACAACACGGGTTTGAAATGAGTGACTGGCCAGGAGCTGGAAATAAAAAGAGCTCTGCATTATTGCCACAGGGATGGCATCAATCCCACAGAGCACGGGAACTGCGATGGCTCCCGGTGTGCATTTCAGCTGGAGAAGGCTCCAGTGATGGGACAAGTGCTTACGGGGAAGTGAAAGTGCACCTTGCCCACATCTCCAGCCACTCCCACCCACAGCAGCTCCAGCAGCTCCAGCCCCTCCTCCCGGCCTGGCACCTCCCATCATCTCCAGCACCTCCATCTCCAGCAGATGGAATGCTGTACCACGGCGTTCTCCACCTGGTGCTCCCTATCAAGAACCCTGTCCTCTCGGATTCGCTCCCTTTCCAACGCGTTCCACTGGGACACTCCTCCTCAAACCCACCCTTTGAACATCATCATGGCATGAAAAGACTCAGTTTTCACAGAATCCCAGAGTGGTTTGGGTTGGAAGGGACTTTAAAGCCCATCCAGCTCCACCGATTCATCCCGGACACCTCCCACTGATCCAGGCTGCTCCAAGCCCTGTCCAGCCTGGCCCTGGACACTTCCAGGGATCCAGGGGCAGCCCCAGCTTCTCTGGGCACCCTGGGCCAGGGCCTCCCCACCCTCCCAGGGAACAATTCCTTCCCAAAATCAGACCTAAACTTACTCTTTCGGTTTGCAGCCAACAGATGCATATTCAGCCATACATTTTAGTAAAATTGTTCGTATTTATCACCACCCTCCTCAGCTTTGGTTTGGATGTGTTTTTTAAAAGATGCTGCAAACGTTTTGACAAAGAATTAAAACAATAAGGGGCACAAATATTTCTTGATCAATAGATTGCTATTAAAATCCATAATTGACTAAAATGTAGGGGTTTGCAGCTAAAAAGAAATTACCAGCTTGTTATTTCTACATTCTGCTCTGTGTGCACCTCTTGATTATGAGTTCTCATCAGCCAGGATCATGTTTAATAACCCGTGGGTAGATCAGACCTGACACGGTCCCCCTCGAATTGCAGGACTGAGCTATCCATGGCAAACCTCCACAACCAGGGCTTCTGAAGGGAATTATTCAGGACTGCCACTCTTTAAGGGAAGCTGCTTCCCACCGTAGCTCAGTTCCAACAAGCTGAGGAGTCCAAGTGCACAGGCATCCTTCAAAAACTGTCTTTTACACCAAAATGCCCTGTTTATTGAATTTGTGACACTTTGCCTCAAGAGGTCAGTTAAGTGGTGAACAGCAGGACAAAGTTATACCGAGCACAATTACCTTATTTTAGCCTTTTCATTGGCTGCAGCTTTATAATGCATAATCATCTCATTTTATGATGTTTTAATTCAGGCATATAGGTTCATAACGACATGAAATTGCCCTACACTCTGGGTAAACCGGAAGGCGCTTTCAAGGAACAGAACTACCGGCTTCTCTAGCAGGATTAATATTTTTGCAAACGCTTCTCGCTGCCTTCCAAACATCACCTCGTGGACATCAGGAACCTTTTCTCATAGCCAAGGCCTCTGTGTCACGCTGGCAGCACATTGCCAAGGACACTTATTACCCAGAGCCACTGAAATGCTAAAGAGGCACTTGTTTTCGTTCAATTACAAAGCTACTTAAAACTTCTTCCTTCCCCCTCCCCCCCCCCCCCCCAAAAAATCCAGGCCAAATCCCAGCGTGGCACTGGATACACAGCGAGCCCTTTTGCAGCCGCAGCGCTCAAAGTGGGACTAATTTTTAGGGAAACGTAGAAAACGTTAAAAAATAAAAAAGTGCCGCCTTTCTCTCACTCCCCAGATGTGCCAGTGTGTGCAACCACCACCAATTCATCCCAGGCCTCATCCTTTCCAGCATCCCCTTTTCCTGCTGACCACCACTGCGACACTTTTCCTTTCAACCAGGTGGGCGGAACCGGCCGCCTCTCCCGACCCCGGGCTGACGGCGCTTCTAAAGGGAAGCAGGAACCTTTCAACTTGTTTAGCCTGCAATGAAGTAGGTTAAAACAATAGATGAGCTTCACCTCCCTTGTCTTTCACTCCTCAGCATCAACATAAGTGTCTTTCAGCAGCAACCCTTTCATGTCAGGAAGGCTGTGGCAGCCGAGGCACAAGGATTCCCAACAAGTGACCTTTTCTGCCTCGGCTGAAAGTCAGGCTCTGAAGATTCGGGCTGGTTTTATTAATTTCTGCCCTCCTGCTTCCCTGGGTGCACAGCCCTCGGCCAGGACTGGGTTTCCTGAGGATGAAGTCCCAGCTGATCAGTGAAATTACAGCCCAGGAGTGTTTTGACAGGGATAGGTGATAAACTCAAGGATGCTCAAACAAGCACCTGGCATTACGGACGACAAATACGGGCACACGCTGCTGCGTTTTCTTTTCAAAGTTCTCTTGCACGTGGGAAAAACACAGCTAGGTATTTTGCTCAGTTCTAATGCCAACTAAACTCTAAGACTTGTTTTGTTTTGGAGGGGGGGGCTTAAAGAAATTGTGACCCACAAAGCAGCTGGAACAGAGAACAGCTTTGTCAGGGAGGGCTTACGACTCTTCTGAGACAATCCACAAAATAAGGATGTGCTTTGATGTATGTTTGATGTACCTATCCAAACCTCACTAAAAGCAAACTCATTATACTCCGGGTTTAGTAAGTGGGGGTTTTTTTGTGTCCAGTATGAGATTCAGCAAAATGTTCTTTGCTTCAATTCCTGAAATGTTTCATGTACAGCAGGACGAAACAAATGACACAACGACCAAATTGTTGATGAAGAGAATTCAGCAGTAACCCTAAACGAATTACAAACCTATTTAAAAAGCCCCAACCTTCCTACTAATCTGCTCATCCTGCCAACCCCTCCAGTTCCAAATAAATCCTTTGTTTCTTCATTCACCATTGCGGTCAACATGCCACTTTTGTATCCATCTCTCTCTAAGCACCGAATATTTTTTAAAACTATGAACGTATTCCTCCTAAAACTTCAGGCCCTTAAAGACACCAGAAACAGAAGCAAAACCTGCTCTCAGTGAACCCTCCATCACAAGATGCACAGAAATACTGCACAACAGGATGGGAACATACTCTTCTTCTGTATGATTTGGGTCTGCCTTTGGGATTTTAAATTTTATAGATGCGTTTTTTTAGAGGGGAAAAGCTTAAGATCTCTAATAATTTTAAACAGAGTGTAACTGCCAAATTAAAAAAAAAAAAAAAGCAGGGAATTAATGAAGGAATTGCTGTTTTCCCCTTCTGATTAATCTCCAGACTTTGTGTTGCTGCTGTACCCCAACACCACTACACAGCAGGCAGTAATTATTGACAGCTGATTTACAGGGAGCAGCTAAAATAATGAGGATGGCAAGATCACCAGGAATAACTTCCGTGGTCGTGGGCAACACCTGTTTGCCTGTACACTTAATTATCCTCTAATGGGCTGCAAACAGCTTTCACCTGAAGAAGTTTTGGTGGCAGCTTAGCTCTGGGCATGACTCCAAGCAGCACAATCCACCCAAGGACCCTGCCGTCCCATGGATTCGGTTCCACGGGTTACGTACTCTTGAACAGGTGAGTGGTTTTGCCCTTGCTGCAGCTGCAGGTCAAGATATCGAATTTCACGTCTTCCTTGCAGAGAGAAGGCAGTGACGACGCTGTGGCTTTTTGTGCTGGAAAGGTTTGTGAGCATGCTGTCCTCTGACAATGTCAGAAGGTTTCTTCCAGGCCATAAAAAGCCCAAAAAGAAAAATAAATATATATATATCTTATCTAAGAGCAGCAAGTAAAAATATCCTCCTTCATCATGGTGCTTAATTCAATGTATTATAAATAAATATTAGCATTAACAATGCCAAGTCCGTCTGTCAAAGGAAGAATCTGCTCTCCCGCTTCTGCTCCTTGAGTTGTTTCCACTACATTTCCAAAAATCCCAAGTGACGTTTTTTCTTTTACATCCTTAGAGAAATGGAATTTTTTTTACTTCAAGTCTGGCCACCTCACTTACTAAACTCTGCACCCAGGGAAATGAGTGTGAAAACCGTGTGGAGGACACCACAGAGCGGTGCCAAGAACGTCCAAATCACGTCAGGGTACGGTGCCAGCAGGGAAATGCACACAGGTTTTTCCATGCATTTCAGTGATCCCCTGGATTGCTTCTGATTTACTCACTTAAAAGAGCAAAATGTCAGGTGTTATACAGAGAATTTCCCTAACTCACCTTGTGCTTCTGGTTGTGGGGTGGCTGAGAGAGACACAAGGAGAAAGCAGCTGAAAGCGGTGACGGTTTTGCTCATTGTTAGAAGAACAACTGACAAGTGTCTCACTAAACCTTCCATCCACACAAAACAATTATATTTTAATTTTCCGCTTAAATAAAGCTCATTTTCAACACCCACTGGCACAAACCTTGTTTGTTTTAAAAAAAGAGAATTTTTAAAATACCTTTACCAGTTTACCCCAGGAAAATCTAAAAAAAATTTTAATTTCTCTGTAAACTGGGGTTCATCCTTTAGCTAAAAGCCAGAAAGTGTAAACCCGGGGTTGGGTCTAGACTGCACAGAGCAGCAAAGCAGCAGGAGAAGCAATTACTGCACAAGGGGCAGAGAACAAATACCTTTGTGTTAAGAAAACAGTTCTGAGAAGAAACATAAAAGGTCCTTCTTTGTCCTTCAAAACTTCTTTAGAAACAAATGATGAAGAAGAACATGGATTTCAGAGAGTTTGGAAAGTCTACCAAGTTGCTGCTCACATTTCCTGCTCCTCAAGTGCTCTTCCCCAGCTCCACCTGCGAGCAGGGAACGCAGAGCTGGGGGAGTTTTGCATCAGGACGCTGAGAGAGGAGACAAATTCTCTTCCCTGGGAGGGTGGGGAGGCCCTGGCACAGGGTGCCCAGAGAAGCTGTGGCTGCCCCTGGATCCCTGAAAGTGTCCAAGGCCAGGCTGGACAGGGTTTGGAGCAGCCTGGGACAGGGGGAGGTGTCCCTGCCCACGGGAGGGGATGGAATTGGATGGGCTTTAAGGTCCCTTCCAACCCAAACCATCCTGGGATTCTGTGGTCACCCTGAGGGAAGGGCTGGATGAGCTTGGGCTGGCCCTACAGCAGACAGCAGGGCTGGCCCCACTGGCCACAGCTCCTGCTAATGAAAAACTTGGAGAGCAGGGATGATCCCAATGCCTGGGGCTTTCCTAAAATCCCAGTGATGGATGGAGGGAAGGCAGGTTCAAGCTGGCACAGCTTTAAAAAGCTTTAAAACTAACGAGAGTAAGAAAAATAAACACTGGGAAAGATCTTTCTGTGAAGAGTCCTTCCAAGCAAGCTTTTTAATTTTTCTGCTTGTTTTCCAGCTGAAAAGCCTTCCTATTATCCCTGGCTGTTCCAGTAAGTGCAGCTGCACAAGGGGACCCAAACAGATGAGGCTCTGAGCAGCCATTCCTCTTTGAAACACAGCTCCGTCTAATCCTGCTCCGAGCAACTTCAGGCAGCGTGGTGGGAAAAAAACTGCTGGTTGCTGGCACCTTGCCTAATGTAAGCATTCCTGCTGCTACCCTCAAAAACACCGAGGGTTTTTTTTTTTTCAGTGACAAGTTCTGCACGGAGAACTAAAAAAACTTCTCCCTGGGTTTCACTGCGCTGGAAATAAAAATTTCACAAGAATCTGACTTTCCGAGATAGGAATGGAATTTTAATTTTCGTCCGAGCGCAGCGCAGGTGCTTAGCATTTTTGTTGCTGTGGGCATTGTCTCAGAAAACCTGCAGAAAGATAAACCAAGTGAGATGAAAGAACCCATCCCAGAAAGAGAGGGCTGTGCATGTGCAGGTAGTGTGGAGAGAGAAGAATCAGCATGACCTTTATGGAAGGGCATAAAAGGGATGAGCATCAGTCCTTGGAATTGGTGAATCACCCTGAGCTCAGTGTCCATCATCGTGATATCTGAATACTTGGGCAGAGGTCAATGATCAAAGCAGGCACGTTCAAGGAGGGGAAAAAAGCCCTGCAAAGTGCAGTAAAAATGCTCGAGTCTGCTGAGGACCAGATTTAAACCTCATTGAACGCCTCAGCTTTGGTACAGACGAAAATGAAGGAACCCAGAATTCCTGTTTGAAAGCTGACACTTGAAACGTGCCTGGAGCCAAAGGAAGGCGACATAAAATCTAGAATTACCCACAGCATTTAACTCTGATCCATTGTGCCTGCCTGAGAATAGGGCCTGCAGGAGGATCCTCCTCCTCCTCCTTTGCACGTGGAGCTCAGGATTTCCAGAAGGAAGGAAGACATGGTTGTCCCACAATTATCACCACAGGCTTCTGTAGCCCATTTGCAGCAAGGCACCTGCTGCATCTCAAACACTTGATCAAAGTTGCATCTCCCAGAACATCTTCTTTGACTGCCTAATTTGGATTTGGGGCCTTCAAAATCCTGCAGTAATCCTCTGAGGGTTTCAATCTACGTTATGGCGGGGGAAGAAAAATCCCGGAGGGAATCCTTTAGGTCACTGGACAGATTTGCAGCCAAGCGCTGGAGAACGATGAAAGAAGTGGAAATGAAAACTGCTTTGAAGTGCAAGACAGATGTGAAAATCATAGACTCATGGAATAGCCTGAGCTAGAAAAGACACACGAGGATCATAGAATCCAACTCCTGGCCCTGCACAGACACCCCAACAATCCCACCCTGGGCATCCCTGGCAGCGCTGTCCAAACGCTCCTGGAGCTCTGGCAGCCTCGGGGCCGTGCCCATTCCCTGGGGAGCCTGGGCAGTGCCCAGCACCCAGCAGCCTCTGGGGGAAGAACCTTTCCCTCATCTCCAGCCTAAACTCCTCTGACATTCAACTCCTTGGAGAAAACACCCGTAACAGCCTGAACCTGGTTGGACTTGAGCATCTTCGAGGCCCTTTCCAACCTCAACGATTCGGTGATTGTGCCTCGCACCAACACGAGCACCAGAAAACCCAAAAGCTGCCAGGATTTGGAAAGAGCAACACACCACCCCCCAGCCTTTGTGAGTCTTGCTAGGACGTCCTTAATGGGAATCTACAACCACTATTACTCTTTGTGAGACGCCCTTCTCCTAAAAGGACAGGGAGCTGGAGCACGCCTCATTGCCTTCTCCTTCAGCTCCCGCTGACAGACGAGGCTGCCTGTCCTCGCTGTCAGCCATCCCCTCCCAGCCCTGCTAAGGATTCAAGGACCAGCAAGATTAGCTGTCTGCTGAAGGATGCCCAGAGCCCTGGGATGCCCAGAGCCCTGCGGGGAATCTCGTGGTCCTGCTCCTGTGGCCAAAGCGCTGCTTTTCACCGGCTTGAAGAGAGATGGTGCAAAATGAAAGGAATTCACTGGGGCCCTCCCGAGACACAAGTGCAAGAGCCAAGCAGAGCAGAGTGCTCACCTCAGAAGACAGGTGAGAAGAGGCAGGTCAAAGGAAGCTGATGGGCTCATGCAGAGGCACAAACACTGCCACAGGAGGTGTTGGCACTGTTGGAGTGTGGCCAGAGGAGGGAACGGAGCTGGGGAAAAGTCTGGAGCACCAAGAGCGGCTGAGGGAGCTGGGAAAGGGCTCAGGCTGGAGCAGAGGAGGCTCAGGGGGAACCTTGTGGCTCTGCACAGCTCCTGACAGGAGGGGCAGCCGGGGTGGTTCGGGCTGTGCTGCCAGGGAACAGGGACAGGAGGAGAGGGAACGGCCTTAGGCTGTGCCAGGGGAGGGTCCGTTTGGCTACTGGAGAAAATTTCTTCACAGAAAGGGCTGTCCAGCTCTGGCACAGCTGCCCAGGGCATGGTTGGAGCCCCCATCCCTGGAGGGATTTAGAAGCTGTGCGGATGTGGCATTTGGGGACGTGGTTTAGTGGTGGGCTGGGTAGTGCTGGGGGAATGGTTGGACTCGATGATCTGAGGGCTTTTCCATCCTAAAAGATTCCAATCCCTTTAATGCTCCCTGGGCGTTACTGAGTTGCTTCTTGCCAACAAGTTCCTGCCTTTCTGGAAGCACATTTATCCCATTCTGTGAGGGGGGGACAATTGTGCCGAGTTACTGCAAAAGCATTTCAGACAACGTGGTGTGGGTGATGCTGGAAGACAGGGAGAAGAGGAAGAGCAGGATGAGGGATGGACTCTGCAATCAGGACAGGGACATCAGGGACAAGAGACCCAAACCCCCCACTGCTCCCTCTGGGTCTGTGCCTGCAGCCCAGGACCACACAGGCTCCAGCTCCAGTGCCTTGTGAAAATAATCTCCCCAGGAGAAAGAAAACATACACCTATTAACTGCTCAGAAAGAGATTTTTCAAAGGCTCTCGATATCCAGCTGGTCTTGATTCATATTGACTTCAACAAAATATTCTTGGACCAATGGTGAATGCTCTGAAAAACCCCCTCTGTAATTTTTACATTGAGGTATGAAAATAAGTGGTGTAAAAGGGCTTTTTTTTTTTTTTTCTTTCCCAAAAGGACAAATTAAAAATGAAAGGTTGAACTAAAATTTGGCTTCGGGCCATAAACTAGGGGGGAAACTAACAGCAAAGATAGTTAAATGACTGGAAAGAGAACACAACAGGAGCTGCTGTGAAAAAAAGCTGATGGCTTTTTAAAAAAGGATTTGTATAGATAGCTGGGCAAATAAATTCCGGACGTGATAGAAGTGCAATTGAGAAATTAAATAAATGGAAAATAAGGATGACTAAGTAGTAGTTAACATGCCCCTTCTCGGTTGTATACTATTATCACATCTATTTTTAATGTCTCCTCAGCTGTCTGCAATTGTCATCCTTTTTTCAGAACTTGTTCCAACATTCTTTGATACTGAATTAGCTGTTTTTCACTCTCCCATGCTTACAACCACATCTTTTTCTTACTCAACACTCCCCTTTCCCCACAATGTTCTTCCATTGTCTCCCTTTTTCATCTCTCCTTATGTGTTGACTCCCCAGTTTCTGAGCCTTCCAACCACCCTTGTTCATCCCTTTTTTTTTTTTTTTTTTTTTCTGGAGCTCTTTTGGTTGAATCCTAGCATGTTTCTTTTCTTCTTTTCTAAAGCTACAACCATGTTTTATATCATATCTGGCTCCTGTACACATTGTTACCCCTTCAGAAGGGCATTGAACAGCTACAGCAGTGTGGAAATAGTGAGCTAAAGCAAGGGAGAAAAAGAAGTTCTTTTTGGCTTTTGCTTTCCGGCTCTTAAAAAAAAAAAAAAGAACCCAAACATTTAAACTCTCCCCTTTTCCCTTTTATCCTCGAATAACACAAGCTTTCCACGAGCAGCTGAATATTCAAACAATGAGAGGCATCAGAAGTGTTGGCCATTCTAGAGCTCAGGATGTGCCTAAGGAGATGTGATAACACAAGATTTAATAGTACTGAAAAAATACACGCGTTCTGACGCGATCCGCGGGCTGCGGAGTGAGCCTGAATTTCTCCTCCTTGTTAACCTTCCAAGTGTGCCTCTTCCTTACCTCGATACCTAATGATGCTCCGTATTAACTTGGGGACTATGATTTATTAAAAAAAAAAAAAAAAAAAAAAAAAAGGGTTCTAAACACTTTTCAGGCAGCTGAATTCACCACTGTGATGCCTCAGATGATTCAGCTCCATCATTAAAAGCCCAGTCTTTAACTTCTCACAATTCCCTTTCCCTCGTGCATTCAAAGCCAAGGCTGTAGCTGAGTTAACAACACTCTTTGGAATGGTATTTTCAAAATTCAGGCTTGGATTTTTTTTTGAAACCTACCTTCAGCTGTGCCCGAGATCCCATCAGCTTTGAAGTTGCTTGTGCTTTTCTTCCGGCGGTGCTTCTTTCTGTTGGCGTGGGGGGAAGGAGGGGGGTCCAGTTTGGGGCTGGTGGTACTGGATATGCTGGGGCTGGAACACACAGAATCTCCCAGGCCGGTGTCTGCAGTTGGGTGGGGGGGAAAAAAAAAAAAAAAGGGGAGAAAAGTAAAAAAAATCCTGCCAGATTTAAAAGAGTGATTGTCAGAATCCAAGTTACAACCCCTGGCTGTTTGTCTGTTGAACGTTCTTGAGCTCGTTCAGGAGGTTCTCCAAACAATATCCCCCTTTTTTTTTTTTTTTTTTTCCAAAAAGGTACGAAAACCCCCAACTTGGCTGAAGTGCTGATTCAAGTCATGTCAGATGAACAGGACTCAGCATCAATTTTAGGAGCAGCCCAGTTGGAGCGCACAAAAACAATGGGAAAGCACTTTATTGCTTTCCAATTGCTCCTTCCTCCAACGATCTTCCCTACCCTCAAATAAATTTGTGTAACACTTGGACATTTTAACAGATAACGGGACAGAGTCATCCCTGCATCCCCTGGATGTTATCAATATCAGACACACACTGAAAAGGTAGTGATGGCAACAAAGGTGGGAAAATAAGGTAGGTAATGTACACCTGGTACAGGTGATAACTGTGTAGTAAAGGGCCACTTCCTACCTGCTCCCAGTGAAAATGG
>VZRN01001791.1:313812-331246 GCA_013397935.1 Dasyornis broadbenti | reverse complement strand
AAAAAAAAAAAAAGAAGAGGGATTTCCCTGCTTTTGGAAGGTCTGGCTCCTGCTGCGCGGCAGCACCTCAAGTGACACAGAGCTCAAGGCATGTTTGGCCTGAGAGCATCACTTCCACTTTGTGACGAGGGAAGGACATCATCCACAGCCTTGGGAGAGAAAATCAGTCTCAAGACGGTCAGGCACAGATATTGCAAGGCTCCCATAATTTTGGAAAGACCCTCATTAGCATCTCCCTTATCTAAAGGGAAGACAAGTCACCTCCAGCTCATCCCCCCCCAACACTGGGCAACGCCGGGCCACCGTAAAGGAAGCACGAGAGCAAAAATGCAACAACGGTGCTTAAAAAAAAACCCCACAAAAGCACATTTTTCCCTCCTAAGGCGCAGCACATTACAGCGCTGGCAAAACAGCATCCTGCTCCCTGGAACTTGAAGGATTGCTAGGAAGAAAAGAAGCTCCCTTTCAAGGGAAGCTTCTTGTATCCAGGAGGAATTCAGCAGCCGACACAAGGAGAGGACACATCTATTCCTGCACGATTCTCTCCTGTGCTGCCAAGACGGTGACAAGCAAAGCAAAGGCTGCATTTTAGAGAACCTGCGACCTCCGAAGATGAACTGGGAATGAGATCCTAATCTTCCTCCACACATCTCGCCTGCAGCAGGTTTAGGTCAGGGGCAGGGATGATATAAACTACTCTCCGAGTGAGCAGGGTTTGTTAATTTATCTCATCCCCCGTTACATCTCCGCGCTCCCCTGCTCTGCGCTGGATGTGAACGTGCCCTGTGGAAAGATCGAGCCTGACAAGTTGTTTGAACACATAAGGACAACGAACCAGGAACGAGATGCAAGTCTGGGATGCTGCAGGATGCCACCACATCCCAAGGCAAACTCACTTCGTGGCTGCTGCTGAACAGACCTACAGTCGAGATGTACAGGGGATGCCTCTAATTCTTCTGGCAGAACGTTTTCACTGGGCAGCATCAGCCCTGTGCGTCTTACGTGGTGTCACCCTGAATTGCTGCCAACTGGGTGTACGATGCTGTGGGCGCTGTTGTTTGCCCTGGCCATCAACTGTGATGTGGAACAGAGAGGTGAAAAACAGTACAAAAGGCAGAAATGACGGGGTTTATTGCAGGTAACTCGTTCGTTTCAGGGAATTTGTTGCCTCCCTGTGAGGGAGAAAGGAGATGGATGGTCCTTTTTGAAGACAAACCTCAGGGCAGAACCGCCTGGGTCAACTCCAGGTCATGTGTTGGTCCATCTGGGCCACTTTGGATGGGGCTTGGAGCAGCCTGGTCCAAGTGGGAGGTTGGGACAAGATGACCTTAAAGGCCCTTCCAAGCCAAACCATTCTGTGACTGACGCTGTGAGTGGTTTCTGTCTCCCCTTCTGAAGCCAGGTGGATCATCAGACACCTCAAGAACCCCGGATGTGGCAAATCCACCAGGACCATCCCAAGGAATGGTGATGTGGGAACCAAGAGACACTTGGAGCACAGTAAAAACCCACATTTCGGATGAACGAGCTCCATCGTGGTCAGGTACACACAAGTGTGTGACAAATTCTATTTTAGCCCAAAATGAGATGCTTAATATTCTCACTTTAATTACACGGAGAGGGGCAGAGCTCCGCCCTGATCTAACCATCAGCATTGTCTTCTTATTGCATTAAAAAATCCTCATTTAACAACGTTTTGCTTTGAAATAGAGCCTGGAGGTCACCAGGCACTTGGAAAATAATGAATCCATGGCTTACTGAATCGCTTCCTACTAAAATATTTACCCTGTGTTTCAAGATAGGCAAAGTAAGACAGAGAGGAAGAACTGACTCTCTTCAAAGAGATGCTCAGAGCCAGAAAGATGTCTCGTCTCTACTCCTGTACTTTAACCTTCCGTCTGTATAACCTGTGGATAACTTCAAGCTTCAAACCCACTCCGTGGTAATTGAGAAGAGGTTAGGAAACTCTCCACTGTCAGTCCACAAGACTTCAGTGACAAGCCCTAATATCAGTGTTTTGGAGGAAGGAAAAGGAAGAAAAAAAAAAAAAACAAAAACCAAGAGACTTTCACCATTAACATATTCCAATTAAAGCTGAATAATTGCTGTATAGCAAATTGGCTGTTAATTGCATCATGCTAGGCAGGAAAAAGCTAAGGCTTTCCTGGTAATGCATGCCACGAGCGGCAGTGGCAGAAAGGAAAAGAAATAATGGAAGCAACACCAAGACTACTCTTAATCAAAGGCAAAATCAAACATTTTCCTATCGCAGAGACCTAGAGCTGAAAAGCAAAGCTCTTGAAACGTAAAGCTCTGTCTTTCAGAGGTGCCACGTGGCGTGACTGCCATCAACAAACTATTTTTAATTTTTAAGTTTAATCAAGCCCTTTTTTCCTAGCTCTTCCCAGCCCTTTCCGAGGGCTTGGATAAATACATCAGGGCCCTCACAAAAACGCAGGCGTGAGAAAAGCCCTGGATACTCCTCATCGAGCCGGCCCGCGGGTGGCACGGCCATGGCGGAACGAAGGGATGAGATCAAGTGTGACAGACGAAGGGCCCCGGCACTTGAAAGGAGAAGCTCTGCCACACCTGCGCTCCAGCTGGCCCCCAACAATCCCCAGGTTGTGCGCAGGGCCCAGCACAGAGGCTCCTTTCACTCCTTGAACTGCGCGCGCTGAGAGGCGGCTTTGAAGTGTTGGATTCCGTAGGTAAGGAATACGCCACATCCCCGGAGCGGCCCGCGCTCTGCGATCCGGGCCGGGAGGAAACCGAGCCCGCCAACAGCCACGCTTGACGAGGCAACTGCTCTGCTGTTAATTGGAACAGAAACTTCATTAAGGCCGAGGAGGGATGAAAGCGCTGGGTGTGCTTCTTGCGCGCTCTTCCTCCAGAGCCTGCCAAACAAAGCGCGGCAGCTCTTGGGCGCGCGTTCAGCAGCAACGTCGCCGTTACGAGCACCCAGTGGGACTTCAGAAGTGAAGCCTTCAGAAGGAATGCTCAGATCAGGAATTGCTCCCACGGTAGCTGTGCGTTAACTTTTCGTTTTCTCAACTTCGCGCTTAAACCTTCGCTGAACTTTGAGTAAATTTAGAATTTACATCGTTATGTAAACTTAGATTATTTTAATTGAGATAAAAAGATAAAGAAAGAAAAAGCGTACCGGCTTGGGAAGCTTATTTGTTTCCTTCTTTAAGTCATCCTTAAAAAGCCCTTAAATTCAGAATGCACTGGACTTATGAGATTTGAAAGCCACACTACTTGAATCAAAGAGTTTATAAAATGTCACATTCTGCTCTCGCAGCATCATGTCTTTCCTCTGTGTTTACTTGAGAATGTGTCTCTCGATTTATCATGTTCTCTGCAAACAGGATTTTTTTTCCCCAGGTCCATAAACTCCCGTAGGATATGGTGTGAATCATGCTCATGTATTTAATTCCTTGCAATTACTGCAAACATTTCAGACTAAAGCACCCTTAAACTACAAACATCCAAAATAAAAACCTTTAAAAATTCAATTTTTAAAAATATAAACGAAAGTACAGGACTGCCTCCCTGATGAAGAATTCCCCTTGTCCAGGGGTGTGGTCATCTTCAATATTAAACCTTACATTTAAATGTTTCTGTGTAAGAATTCAAAATAATGGTTCTAATACAGAAACAGAGAAGAGAATGTATTTTACAGATTTCCAAGCAGCGTATCTGTCAAATGTTTGTCTACACAGAACCACGATGGGTATCCGGCTGCCTTCCTTGAGAAGTCCTGACTTTTGGAAAGTGTCTCCTGGAGAGGAGCTTGAAGAGCTGATGAAGACAACATTTGTTCTCCTCACTATTTCCTGTCAGCTTAAAGCTTAAACTCCAATGACAAAAATAAAGTGCTTTGGCTTGGGGGCTTTTTCCCTCTTTTTTCTCCTGAGTGGGGGTAACGGAGAAGGCGTGACAACCAAGCCCAGCTACAGGCAGAAAAAACACTGATTTACTGAACATTGCCAGACAATCAAATCACATGAATCAACATCAGTAACCGGGGGAGGGAAACAAAAATAATAATAATAATAAAANATGACAAAAAAAAAAAAAAAAAAAAAAAAAAAATCACCTTTTTTCCCCTATTACATACAAATGCCACTTGCATTTTTACTTCAGTGCAATTCCTAAACCAAATTAAATGCAAAATACGTATTTAAGCATCTGTAAGTAAACGCTGGGAAAACTCAGAGCTTTGTAGTTCAGTCAAAAAGTTAATGTAGTGCCCACGAACAATTTACTGACAGACGTTTGGCTCTCCAGGCTGTGAGCACCATTAAGATGAGCACCAGGTTGCCAATGGCAAATTACCTGAGGATGCAAACTCACGTGTCTTGGAATCAAGAGCAGGATTTAATTGCTGAATGCAACAGCTCTTTGTGTTTTAATCGGAGGGAGAGCAGAAAGAAGAAGATCTTCAACAAGGAAAGCAGATGGAGAACTGCAAAAACGTAGCTCGGGATTTAAACAGCACGCTAGAAAAATACACAAGTAGCTGAAACTCAGCCAAGCTGTGCCCACGGAAGTGCCCACAGACCCAAAGTCCTCCTGGAAGCAACATCATGGCAGAGTTTAAACCTCAGAGGGTTCTTGGTGCCACCACAGGCACAGAAAGCAAAGAGCTGCCCGCCGATCTGTCAACTCTTTTCTCTCGCTTCTCTGCTGGACACGAGGCCCAGTGGGAGCAGAGGGCAACAGCTCATCTCCAGTTTGGTGTGCACTGAGCTGCAGCCCAGGAGAGAGGCACAGATCCACAGAATAATTCAGGCTGGAAAAGCCCTCTGGGGTCCTTGGGTGCAGCCCCTAACCCACCACTAAAACGTGTTCCTGAGTGCCACATCCGCACGTCTTGTTTTGAACACTTCCAGGGATGGTGACTCCGAAGCTTCCCATTAAGCTGAGATTCCCGTGGTTTACGGAACAGAATGGGTAAACGTTGGGTCCTACAGCTTCCAGAGGCTACCACATTCCTAAAAATCCCCAGGCACAGAGCATCAGCTGGATTCATGCTCTGAACCCCTTTTCAGAGCACTTACTGATCACCACTGCCCTCCCGGCCTTACATGGCGACTTCAGGGAACCACAGGTTGCAAAACCACATCACCCCCTGCCTGAATTAAAATCACTTTGAAATCTCAAATCCTGCAGGATCAGCCAATCCAAAAAAATACCAGTTTCCTATTTTCTAGGACATTGCTACATGGAATTTTCTACTATTTCTGGTCGACTGGGCTATTTCAGGTAAGAACTTGTCAAGAATGTCCAGTAAATTTAAATACTGGAAGTCTCTCAGTGCACAACTCCGTACTGAAAGGGGGTGGTTTTCCAGAAATTGCTAAAAAGTAGAGCTTTATAAGCAGAGTTTCCTCAAGGTATGTTGAGAAAGCAAAGGAAATAGTCAGTTGTCGTTTACAGAGCAGAGTTTACCCTACTGAACTGACATCATTTCCTTCTGGAGCTATTCTGCCAGAAGCAATTAGTGGCTCACAAAAGGGTGTGAAAAGTAGAAGAACGCTCCCTTTCCCTTCCTATGTAAGATAATCTAAACTATGTGCACATATTATAAATGAGGGATTTTATTATAATCGGTAACAGGAACTACAGAAAACCACCGAGTAGCTCCAAAACAGCTAGAAAAAAAGGAGAAAATTACTTTATATTTGCTTTTCAGTCACAATTTCCACATTTAAAAAGGAGGAAAAAGCTCTTCCGACCTAAACCGTCTGTATACACTAATCACAAATAATTCTGAAATTCTATAAATCTGTTTGAAAGGACGTAATTGATCACGGTGAAGAACTTGCCTGTGGAATTCCAACAGCTCTAAAAGGCATTTTCTGATTCGCTCTCTAATGTCCGATGCAAGCTGAACCATTTCCTTTGCCAGGGCAGAGCAGAAGGTCCCATCATTTGATCATTCCCAGCACTTGGGATCAGACAAGTAAGGCAAGTTGCAAGGTCTGCATTAATATCAACACTCCAGCGACCTCTCACACCCCATGGCACAGTGAGAACTCAATTCTACATCAATAAACCCTAACACCAAACTGTTAGAAACTCAAAAGACACCAGGTATTACAACTTCCATAAATTACAGCCGAGCTCAAATGGCCCGTACAAGCAATTGTACAGTGATAAAGCCTAAGTGGATGATATTTAAACAGATATTTGATTTATGGCAGGATTTTACATCATGCTGGAATTCAAATGACAATTTACAAGTCCAGAGATGAGAAATCCCTGTCCCATGCAAACTGCTGTTTGCAGGAGCTGATTGCTGAATCCTTCAGGAAGGAATCCTTCCCTCTGATGGTGTCAGGGCACAGAAGCCAAATGATAAAACAGGACATTTTAAAAAGAGAACGAACCTAAGCTGCTGCTTCACCCCCAGGCAGGAAAGAACATCCTTGGTCTTCAGCTGCCTGTGGTTCCTGGCACCACAAAAATCTCTGATGGCAAATTCGAGTGTCTGTCTTGTCTGTCTCTCAGGTTCTTCAGAGATGCACAAATTGTGAAGGCCGGAGAAGAGACAGACCCCTCTCTTCAGTGGCATCAACACCACTAAAATCAGAATTGCAGAGCTTGGAAAAACCCTCCCAGACCATGGAGCCCAAATCTGTGTCCGATCCCCACCTCCTCTCCAGCCCAGAGCACTGAGTGCCACATCCAGGCCTTCCTTGGACACCTCCAGGGGTGAGGACTCCACTCCAATGCCTGACCACCCTTTCCATGGAGAAATTCCTGCTGCTGTCCAAGCTGAGCCTCCCCTGGCCCAGCCTGAGGCCGTTCCCTCTCCTCCTGTCCCTGTTCCCTGGCAGCACAGCCCGACCCCACCGGCTGCCCCCTCCTGTCAGGAGCTGTGCAGAGCCACAAGGTTCCCCCTGAGCCTCCTCTGCTCCAGCCTGAGCCCTTTCCCAGCTCCCTCAGCCGCTCCTGGGGCTCCAGCCCCTTCCCCAGCTCCGTTTCCTTCTCTGGACTAATTCTTAACCTGTTTTCCATCAGAAAAAACCTGCATTTTGGACTCAAATCAGAGATGCCTCGCAAGAGACCTCCTGAGCAGCTTTTCACTAAAGGCTCACAACAGTCCTATTAAGAAAATAAGCAGGAAAAGTGGCCTCAAGGTGTGCTAGGGGAGGTTCAGACTGGTTATCAGGAAAATTTCCACACTGAAAATGTGGTCAGGCACCGGCACAGGGTGCCCAGGGCAGTGATGGAGTCACCATCCCTGCAAGCATTCAAAAATCATGTGCATGTGGCCCTTAGGGACAGGGATTAGTGGTGGCCTTGGCAGTGCTGGGTTAAAAGTTGGACTTGATGATACGAGAAGGCTTTTCCAACTGTAAAAATGTTGTGATTTTATGAAAATAAGAGCTGGATTTGCAGAGGAGGAATTATGGGATGCACACTCTAGAACCGAACTTGAACACCCAAGCAGGTCACAAAGGGCTCCCCTGAGACCAGAAACCTTCCTGTTCCCCAGCAATCAGCAACAACACGGATAATCCTGGCTGGAAAAGGGAAAAAAAAAAAAAAAAAAAAAAAAAATATCCATCTAGGAGAAGATTTATCAGAGAAAAAACATCGCAGGTTTCCAGAGGGATCCAGGAAAACCTCTTGGCCAATAGCTGGAGCAGCAGTAATTGTTCCAAACCTATCAATAAAGCTGAGCTGCTCCTTCATTGACTGCAAACACCAATTTCTTTCATGGGGGATTATAAGTTGATGTTCATGGTCTCTCTACCACCATTAGGGTGATAAACAGTTGAGACTACATCAGGACCTGACACGCAGATCAATTCTGGGTCCATAAAGAATCTACACAAGAGGTTCCTGGACAGGGATTTACTGCCCCCAGTTTTTATTCTCTCTCGCTGCTAAAATTACTTCTGTCAAGCACTTACAAGAGCACAGAGGAGAGGGGGGAAAAAAAAATTAAAAAAGGGGGAAAAAAGGAAAAAAAAGAATTAATTTTTCATGTGCTGCTGGAACAGCCTTTTGAAATTTCGGGAGTTTTTAAGGCAAATATGTTCCTGCATTGGAAATGATGCTGAACAGCAGGCGGGACTGAGCTAAATAGTGAGCCAGCAGCACGAGCTGCTCACTATCCAGCACACAGCAATTTGAAACACCAAACTAAGCTGTCGAGATTTTCTCCCAGGGCAGTCGCAGGCTTCATGTTACCAGCGCCAAATTATATTAGACATTTAATTTTAAACCTCAGGTACTTAAATGTAAAACCTTACAACAGTAATAGTCATAAAGCAGTGGGGCATTCCATTTCAGAGAATGGATTTTTCTATTTTTCCCCTTTAATTTAACCAGCACCTCCTGTTTTGTGGCTCTGCCCACTACAAAGTAATTTATCTAATTAGGAGATGTTCACAGCTGCTTGAAAGACAGAAGCCCCAGGAAACCAAAGGTCTGGTTTGGAAGACTTTGAAAAGTTCTCTGGAGCCACACGAAGTATTAATTTAATGTGAAAAAAAGGTGCAGAGAAAAATTGAATCCCAATATGTTATTTTGTCTACAATAAAACCATGTGACAATAAGCAGGCATATTCTCCAGTACATTGGCATTTGAATTCCAAAAGATGCTTAGCTTCTTGCCATACCTGCTGCTTTCACAGTATTAGCTTTTTATGACTAAAATTCAAAAATCTTTTAATGGAGAAAAAAACCCCCTGAAATTAAAAAGGGTTTTTCATGCGTCAACTTGCCAACATAAAGGACGCATCTCTGAGCTTGCCCAAAGACGATACACTCAGAGCAATCAATTATTCTTGAGGTTTTGCAGGAGTTTTAGTGCAATACTTCTGATTCTGCTGACCCTCGGGTGCCTAAAACTCATTACTAGTTAAATTTTCCCCCATATTTATAAAAAACCCAACCTTTTAAATTTTTTTTTTTCCTTTTGATATTAGAACCTCTGCAAGAAATTATTTTGAGTTAGGCTTATTCACAAGAACCCACCAGTCACCTGCAATTTTAAAATCAATATTTCACGGGTGATTCTGGCTGCCGTCTCTTTTGAGCCAGAACTAATCTCGTATGAATGTCAAGTCAGAAAAAGGTTCTGCACACACCTGGGAGTGCAGAGCTGGGGTGGGCGAAAAGGTTCCCTTCGCCAGGAATTGCAAACCAGCTCCGGTTCAGCGACAGGAGCTAAAGACAAATCCAGCAAATGCAGCATTTTGAAGTCAAGGGGATGGCAAAAGGCAGGAATTCAGGCACTGTTTCTACTTTTTAACGTCCCATTTCCACAGCACTTGTAGGAGTTCACTGAATTTGGAAGGTTTTTCTCCCCTGCAGCCTCGGTTGTTGCAGCCGGTACGGGGATGGCACCTGCTCACCTGCCTGCAGCCTACAACCTCCTGCTTTCCTTCTAGAGCCAGCACCCAATATTCTTCGTCTTGCCTTGGAAAAGCTACAGGATAAAAGGCACAGGAAAAGCCCAAACTTTGGTCTAACCTTTCAGAAAGGAGGTAGAGACGAGGCGGATTAAAAGGACAAAGCAGCTCAGGAAAAAGAGGCAGAAAATGTATGGCCTCGAGTGGGAAAGCAACTCAGCATCCAGGCAGGGCAGTGCTGCCTCCCCTAGAAGCTGAACCAGGAGTGGGTGAGCTGGGAGGACACAGAAGGGATCAGGGCTGAAGCATTTATTTCATTGTGCTGCCTCACAACATCCCTGCCTCCCTGCAGGGCTCAGTTAGAAAATTCTTAGTCAAAATCTGGCCCATTTTAATGCCAATACCGTTCTCCTGAAGGTGCTGCCCCCATGTTTACAGCTCTAGAAACGTCTGTGCTTTGGTAACTACAAATTTGACAACTGATGCCACTCAGAAACGAGGTGATCGTGATTTTGAACCCCCTGTTCTCCTAAGGTGGCACTGAGAAGCTGCTGGAAAACCCAGAGGCGCGCTCAGGGCTGTACTCGGATTCGGACCTTATCCAGACACAGATACATAAATGGGACATGTGAAATAGTTCTGACGTTCCCCTAACCGTCCCCATTTTAGGGGCAGCCATCAGAAACAGCATTTCTCCCCTGTCTCCTGACCTGTTCACACTGGTCTGGTACCACATACCACACCTACCCCTTAAAAACAACCACCCTGTCTCCCTGCTACAATCTGACAATTCCGAAACACCGTCAGGAGTAGGGTTTGCTCCTTTTAATGCTGTCAAATGCTCCACAGAGAAAACACTGAGACTGTGCCAGGAACGTGCAGGCAACAGAGCAAGAGCACAGCAGAGGAAGGAAGTGCTGATGAGAAGATCTGGAGGGTTGTTTGCTGCTAATATCTACCACGCAGGGCAAGGAAATCTGAGTATCAAGCAAATAATCTACATTATGTGGCTGCACCATCCCTGGGAGCGTCCAAGGCCAGGTTGGACAGGGTTTGGAGCAGCCTGGGATAGTGGAAGGTGTTCCTGCCCATGGCAGGGGTGGAATAAGATGGGCTTCAAGGTCTTTCCGGCCCAAACCAGCGTGGGATTCTGTGATTATGCACCTGAAATTAAAATTAAGCAGTATTGTAACTACATTAACTCTTCACGTTGAAAAGAAAATCACAGAATTCTTTCAAGTTGCTCCAAGCCCTGTCCAGCCTGGCCTTGGACGCTTCCAGGGATCCGGGGGCAGCCACAGCTTCTCCGGGCATGCTGTGCCAGGGCCTCCCCACCCTCACGGGGAAGGATTTCTCCCTAATATCCAATCTAAACCTCCTCTCCTTTAGTTTAAAGCCATTCCCCTCCATGCCCTCATCAAAAAAGTATTCCCTCAGTCCATTGCCTTCGATCCAACTCCTCTTTTCCCCTCAGACGCTTGCAAGTTCAGCACCCAACAGCGCAGCGGGGTGGCACCGTTTCATTTGTCCCTTTTGGAAAAAACAGGAAGCAAGAGCACCAAACTCCCCCTTCACCCCAAAGCACGTGATTCCCCCCGCAGCTCCAGGTTTCTTACCACTGCTAATGCCAGAGTTGGCAATGACTGTGGCCTCACTCCACTGATCTGCACTGGAGACCGAGTAGGAGCGCTGGTGCATACCGTCCGGGCGGCTGTTGAAGGACACCAGACTGATCCCACTGGCCATCTGAGACACAGATGTGCTAGTAGTCACGTTCCCTAGGCACAAATGGAAAACAAATCGTGTCAATAGAGAGGACAAAAGGGATTTTTGCAGCAGGATGGATGGGGGGGGTATCTTAACAGAGCAGGAATAGGAGTTACTTCACCGACACGAGCGCTGGAGACGATGGTCCTGAGACCAGAGCTTCCAGCAGCTCAAATCCAGCTAAGAAGACAAAAAAAGCCAAAATTTTCATGGTATCACCTCATTCTGTTCATTCACCTTCTGGGAAACACAATTTTTCACCACCCTGCTACCAGGCACGCTCTCTGTAGCTTCTCTGCTCGTTAAGACTGCGCACAAAAAAATCAGTTTATTCCTGAAAGCCACTGGTTGTGCAACTGAGTGAGACAACTGAGCCAACTCCATGAGTTTAAAACAGTCCACCTCTAAATAATATCTGACACAGGGATGTCCCCCAAGAACGCAGCGATGGGGAGCAAAGGACTACCAGCACTGAGAGACCAAGGTTTAAAAAATTTCTTGGATATTTAACCTTAAAACAACATCATGGCACAAAGCACACACTGGACTGACTGCAAGTGTCATTCCTGGATCTCGTCCCACAGCTGTGACACAGAAGGGGACACACAAAGAACAACCTTTACCCAGTAAACACTTCTGTGTTTTCATGATCACTGAGGAACAGGACATTAAAATGCTGGGAGCTGCGTGCGAGGAGGAGTGACAGGGACAGGTTTCTCACCATAAAACAGGAGGAGTGGGATCTGGTTGAATACATTTTAGAGTAGAAACAATTAAAACCTTTCCAGCGACTCAGGTTTCTGATGGCCTTACTTACAACTTGCCACGGCCCAAAATCTGCTCCAAGGTTTTGGGTTCTGAGCACATTTTCCTTCATTCCTAGCCCAGGTCTTACATATCACAAAACCACAAAGAATTTACAGTGCCAGTTTCATTCCTCATGGCAGGCTCTCAAAGGTGCCCCACAGGTCCTCTATGGATTGAAGAATGCTCTTAAAAAACACATGTACAGGGAAAGGAACAGACACAATATTATAACGTACCCTCACACTTCGCATTTCCATTGCACCTTCTACTGATGAGTTCAGAAAAATTAATGAATTAATTTTCAATGCTCCTGTGAGGTTGTTAATTATCTGCTATCATTTCCCCCATTTTTCAGAGGTTAAATGACCCAGGGCCACAAAGGAAGATTGTGGCAGACTTGAAAATAAAACCCAGATCTCCTGACTCCCAGTTCTATCATTATGTCTTTTCCCAGAGCAGCCTTTGGGAAGACAGCAGAGCTTAGTGAACTACTTTGTGTTTATTAGAGTTGGCATAATTGTCCCTTTCTCTCCTCCCCTTTCCCAAGACAAAAATCTCCTCTTTAGTCCTCGACACAGATCCGTCACAGTCTCTGTGTCTTCGATGCACTTACGCAGCCTCAAGAACTTCTGCGTGGCACCCCCTACTCTGCAGCCATGAAATACAGACAGAAAAACTCCTTCGCTGAATTGTGCAAAGTCTAAGGTGGGTTTTGGAACCGTGTTGGGACCTCCCAAGACATTCAGTATTTTAAATCCACAATAAAAATGAGAACAGAAGCTGACACAAGTTGTACTTCGTGCTGTCTTAAAGAAAGTACCTCCCTCCAAATCAACTTCTGTGATGCTGCTGATGCTCACTTCGAAATGGCTTTTTCTTCTAGTTTTCACAATCCAGAAAAACTATGAACATCAATAAATTATTTTGATGATCCACCAAATTAAAGGGAGTGGCTGATGTGAATGACAAGAGTTTAAGACCAAATGGGTTCCAAGAACTCGAGATTTAGGCCAACACAGACACAGCATAACCAGTGATGTTTTTATGCTGAAATCTTTCACCTTCTAACCACGATAAAAAAAAAAAAAAAAACCAAACCAAAAACCCTTAAGAAGAGAACACCAAGACTTCTACACCATCGTGTCAGCACCAAAAGCTTTGTTTTCACGGTAATGCCATCTGAGGAAACTGTGTGTGCCACACAAGGCTCCTCCAACCAGTCCCATGGTTCTTCCCATCTACAACAAGGAAACCCCAATCCAGACCTGGAAAAAGTCCTTTAATTTTCCTCACAGGTAAAGCCTGGACAGCAGTAATCACCCCAGTCTCTCCGCAGACAGTGAAAAAGAGAAGGCCAGCAATTCTCAATGAAAAGGTTGATGTCCCTACCCATGACAGGGAGGTTGGACTAAACAAGACTTAAAGTTCTTTCCAACCCAAACCATTCCACAATTCTCTGCTTCTCTGCGAAGCAAAGGCTGTATGCAGGCTTAGGCACACGAAGCCTTTACATCAAGCTCTGACATCTCTTGTTCCCCGTCTTCACACTGACCCCAAGCTCCTGGCCTGCTACCTGGCCCATGCTGGAGCTGTGAAAGAGTTGCCTCTTCAAATGCATCCCATATGCATCAGCTGGTTGCTCAAGTTGATTAGCAGGGGGCAGTTAAATTACTATGCTAATCCATGTATTCTCAGCACTGGTGCCTTGATATGGATATGTGTATATGCTTACTGGGAAGCCTTGATTAGTTCAAGCTTCAATGTGTCAAAGGCTCCAGATTCTTTCCAAAGAATAATTTTAGCTGTACTCACATCCCTAAAGTGTGGGAGCTGATTTGAAAAGGTACTTACCTCTACCATATGCTATTTTTCTTTAAACAATTTGCATTTCAAAGGGAATATGGCATTTATATTTGAATGAATACCAGTATGTTGCCAGAACTTGTCTCAAATGAGCAAAAAAAATGATGCTGGTCTCCTATTGAACAAAAATGTTTTCATCTACCAAAGGAGCATCAAAGGAAGAGTTCCTCTTTCTAGCTCTAGACAGCTTTATTAAAACTATCTTTTCTGATGTTATAAAACACCCCGTTACGGCCGCGCTTACAAAACGTTCAAACAATTAAGCCCCACAAAACCCATCCAAATTAAGATTCAAGGTAATTTCCAGGTTTGGCCACTGCTCAGCAGAAGAGCCCCTAAGAAACATGAGTGTGCTCACACAAAATCCCATTTATATACCCGTTTGTTCAGTCTAAATCGCTGCAAAGAACAGGTGGAGACAAGAGGAATTAAGGCAAGGAGTGCCTGTGTGTGGAGAAGCTGAGGGAAACACACTCTGGGGGCAGAGTGAGAACAAGGCACCACTCTGGCTCTTCACACACAGCCCTTCTGGATTTCCAAAACAACAGACCTGAAACGCAATCCTTAGAAATGATGTGAAAATAACCAGGATTCACACAAACGCAGGACCGGACGAGACGTGAACAGTGTGTGTGTCCAGATGGTAAAACCAAAAGGGAAAGTGTCTACTGTAAAAATTGTAAGAAAATATGCAATTAAGGTTAACAGAAATGCTATCTTACGTATATGCAGTGACTCGTCCAACAAAACAGAACGTTCACGTTTGCTCCTGTAACGGACCAGCACGAGGGACAGCGTGCCAGCAATCCCTCTTTTGCTGGTTTTTAACTTAATAATCCAGAGAATCATCACAGGTTAGTGTAACACACACACCAGTTCAGGCCTTCACCAACTACGCCACCCACTAATTACAAACGCAGAACCAATATAATTCACAAGCGGACCCCGAGAAGTGAGGTACAAGTGACACAAATGATCTTCATTCCCCGCTGCAGACACATCTGTGATTTCCCCCAAACAAATCAGCCACCAGGAGTTCCATTCACAAGTGCAACTAATATACTCCTGGATTTATGAGACGAGCAGTCAGTGCAGGAGTTGTGAAGCAGAACTATATTTTTCCACGAAGAAGAAGCAGCAGCAGCAGCGTATGAGATTCACAGAGAAAGACTGAATCAGATAAACTGCAGCCCTACTGCTCTGCTTTCACCGTGTTTTATTCGTGCCAAGCTCCTCACGTTCACGACGAGTTTCTCTTCCAGAAAAGAAAAAGAAGGGGAAATAAACCTCTTAAGGCCAGAGGGCTGCGCTCACCAGCTGTTAGAACTAATGAAAAATACATTAGAGTTGTGGGTCAGGAAATCCTGACTCTTGATATCAGAGGGTTAATTGTTTCAAATCATGTTGGGTCAATTTGTGTTGCAGGAATTCTGCCTATTCTTGAAATGCCCTCTAATTCAGCACGAGGCACTGTCAAGTAGGTTAGATGGGCTGTTGGCTGCCCGTTCCAAACCCACACCCAGCACTGCTCCCTCAAGCCTCCTCAGGCATCAGGGTGGAAAGGGAAAGGGAGATGCCCCCATTTGCTGCCCGTGAAAACATGGGAAGCATTCCCTTCCCATCCTCAGTTCTGCATCACGCTCAGGAATGAATTCCCAGAGTCGTGCAGAAATCCTTCCTGGCCATCCAAGCCGTACTTTCCGCCTCTCCTTCACCTACAGATATGAACCTTGGGACCAGGAACGTTTGGGGATGGCTCTTCTGGGTTCCCTTCGTTTGCTGCCTCAGCATCCATCTTTTCCAGGTGCATCCTCCTTGCTGTGCCCACTCTGGAGATCGTGTGCTGCACTGAAATCTGGGAATTCAGCTCCTTACAGCTCCTTGGCTCTCCCACTGAGGAGAGCCAGGGAGGTATTGTCCAGGTGTCTGGCCATGTTCTGAGGAGACTGGGGGACCTGGAGAGCTCCAAATTCCATAGCCAGGCTCTTGTGCGGGGTAAAATTCCCTCAAGTTATTGCCATGGATGCTGTTTCAACCAGACAGCAGCACATGGTCTCTGCCCTGGGTTTATCAAGCACCTAAAACGACTTGAGGTTACTCATACATAAAACAAGAATGAGCGAGAGGGAGGGCTGGAGCTAGATCATCCTTCAGGTCCCTTCCCACCCAAGCCATTGTGACTCTATGACAAAAACCTTTCCAAAACACACTCGTTCCAGTGCTGAAACTCTCCCTCAACACATTGACACTGCAGCAGAAAACTTGCTTGTGAGTTTTACTTATTTTGAAGATTTTTTTTTTTTTTTTTTAATCCAGAAGCATTTACTTACTGAATAAAATTCCTAAGGACAAGCAGCTATTCCTAGAGAAAGCCCTGCCATCTCCATCCCCACCGAACCGGGCTTGATTAGCGGCGCACAAACCGAGCGGGGTCAATCCTAATGAACAAACAAGGCAGTGCCAAGAAATATCCTGGCAGTGAAGGACGTGGTGCTGGGAGTATAACGAGGAAAGCTATTATTCTCAGAGCATGCCAAAGCAACACAGCAAGTGTGGAGGAAAATTAAGTCATCAGAGGAGACATCTCTTCTAAAAGAAAGTTAAACCCAAGATCTTCACCGCGGGCTTCTGCTCGAGATCCCCAACTATTTATTCTGCTGGGATCAAAGTCTGCTTTCCTTTCCTGGGAGGCATATGGTTTTTTTTCCCGTAGTTTTAACAAATAACAGTAATAAATGGTATGCTTGGCTTTCTGGGCAAGTCCTGACTGAGGTTTAAGACCCAGAGGTGAGTGTTTTGCACTGGCAGAAATCCTGCCTTGTGTTGCTCTTATTTGGTTGTGAATCCCGACAGGAACCACGGATTTAACTTCGCAAAAAATAACGGCAGAGATCCAAACCATTCCGAGGCAGGTACAGCAGAGCGTGTGCAGGGGCCAGAGGCAAAGGATGTAAAATGCTTCCTAATCCCTTCGACTCTCTGTGGAATTATTAATAATGGGATTGAGAGGGGGTGCTGGCTCTTACCTGCGCGCAGGCTCGACACTGCTGAGATTAACTGGGCTAACTTTGGGAGCTTCCCACGAGCTACAACCCTCCCCAAAGCCTGCCAGCTGCAGCCAGAGCCTCCCCGGGATGGGGAGGGACCACTGCTGGCATTCCCAGCCTCTTAAGGAAACCGAACAAAGAAACTTTATTTTCGCAAAAGAGACAATAGATACGAATGCGAGATGACTTTTTTTTTTCTTTTTTTTTAATAGCTATTGCCACTGTAACAGCAGCTAAGTGAATGCATGTCTGCAGTGTGAGCAGTTTTGATAAACAGCCTCTGCGGGCCACACAACGGGGATAATGTATCCTTAAGTACTGCCAATGAGCTGCCATTCTGCACAGCCAATTACTTCTGTGCGTCTGTCACTCAAAGGAAAAATGACTGAGCCCATTAGATCAAACCTTTGTCACTGTTCCTAATGCACTCTTAGGCCTCATTAATCTGAGGGAGCAGCAACACAGCCGCCGGTGCCTCATTGCCTCCCCCACAACAGGCCCACGTGAATCTTCTCATCTCTCCCCCAAGTGCACCACGTTAATCAAGCTCTCCTTATTACCCCGGTCCCTGTCACC
>VZRN01001791.1:289096-313711 GCA_013397935.1 Dasyornis broadbenti | reverse complement strand
AAAAAAAGTGGGGGGTTGGGAAGCCAAGCCAGAGAGAAAGAGAAGAGGAAAAAGCAAGTCCGATCACATTAATATTCATGACAATAATTAGTATTCTAGGTCACTGAATATTCATGCTATTAGTTTGGTTTTTTATGGGTTTGCTGGATGTCCTGATTGCTGGAGTGTGGAGGAAAACAGCATGGTTGGGACTTTAGATGTCAACGGCAGTTCAATACTCCAAACACATTTGTGTGGTTTTTTTTTTTTTTTTTTTCCCCCGTTTGGTAAAACAGCTTCAACCCTCCCGATGGCTTTAATATCTTAAAATCACTGGGGGGGAAAAGCACAAGCAATCCCGCAAAGGTCTGAACGTCCAACCAGTTCGTGCTACGCCGTGTGACCGTCAAGACACCGGGATTGCATCGGGTGGACAAGGCAGGTCTGGGATTTTATTCAGGATACAGCGCCATGGAGGCATGAAAATCATCCAGAGGGAAAGAGGCACCGCCGGCAGGCTCCAGGCACCTGCCTGAAGCTCCACGACACATTCCTACCCTTTATCCACCTCATCATCGTTAGGGATGGGCACCTTTTGCCCACCTCGAGCGAGGATCCTCAGACAGCTCGTTTTTCCTTTTTTTCTCTGAAGAGAAAAATCTCAGCAAACTCATTTTTCTCAATATTTAACAAATGCAGTTATTTCATCAAATATTTATTTCATTAGGGTTAATACGTGCCCTGCTCCTTTCACCCCATTATTAAGGAATATAGGGAACTACCAGTGCAAGTTTATTTTTCTTTAGTTCTGGAAAAGGGCAAATCCTAGTCCAAAGGAACCAGAGAAAATGACCTTGAGGGATCCCCCTCTAGTGGGATGAAAGGGAAATCTCGGATGCACTTCAAATTGGGCTTCTTTCCTTTGAAAGGAGCAAACTGCCAACTTCTCCTTCCCGTCGCTGCGGCTGTATATCACCGAACTAACAGCAGAGCCACCCAAATGGAAAATTGACTCGGGTGATTAATGACAAAAGTAAGTCACAAACTTGCATTTGTGATCTGTGGCAAACGCATAAAGCTCACGCTCAAGTTGAAGCGCAGGAATCGTTTCGCGTGAAGTCACCTCGCGCCACTCGTCAGACTGCAAAATTAGTGACAACTAACTCCAACAACCAACTTCTGGCCTTGTGGGAACCACACCACATCAGCCTCAGGCACCTCCACATAAGGAACTCAGAGCAGATTCCACAATCTGGGACCCAGTTCAGCGTTTATTTGCAAAGGCACCCAAGATCCACAGGCTCTGGAGGAATTGCTCACGCTTCTGAGCTCTTGGCTCGATAAACGCTTTTACTCATCATCCGCCTGATCACAACATCTGAATCCTCACAGTGACCTCCAATTAAGGAAGATTATTACATGATCTACAAAAAACACCAAGGATTTGATAGATGATCACAATTAATAGCAGGCGGGAAGCTCACACTGATAAGAATGCGGAGCTGCCGTTCCTACAACATCTGAAATGTCACAAGCAGTTAGCAGATAACAACCTCCAGCACCCTTAACGAAGGCCCTGGCACTAACACATTTTAGGATACTTCACATACTGTACAGTCACCATTTTAAGGGGATTTAATAGCACCAAATTATTTAAATGAAGTGTTAATCAGGAAACAATTTATCTCCACACCATAAGCTATTTTTAGATGTGAACTTTCTACATCAGTGGCTCTTGCTACAGCTCAGGCTTTGGGTTGTTTGGAAAGGAGAAGAAATAAATGACTCCTGGGAGAGATTTCAGGAATAAGTTCACCTTCAGGTCAAGCAGCTCCAATCCAACCCAGCTCGCGAGGGGATGAAACCTGGACCCACTCCTGACTCCAAAGTCAGGCTGAGTCAGCTCCTAACGGGCAGAGAGACTGGCCAGTGGGATGGACAGGACTCTGGCCCTGCTCCCAGCTATTAGGGAAAGCTGGAACTGAGCAAGTCCAAGAATTACCCTTTTCTGAAGGACTTCCACCTGAGCTGCATCAACAGAATGACGCTCAGTACCACGGAAATCTAATTTAAATTTGAAGTTACTTAAGCATCGTTCGTCAGCTTGGATTGAAGATACCACAGAAGTGATGAAATTTCAGATTAAAGGGAGTAAACATCCATTTCCCCCAACTCAGAGATTCCTACCAAGTCAGTTCAGTACAAGTACAAGCACCTTCCATAAAGCCACGGTTAACAATCTGTTATTTAAAGTCTGTAAAAACATAAACAACACAACTAAAACAACCTCCACTCCTCTGTATTTTCTGGGAGAAGCTGTCACACAGAATCTCAGTTCTTACACAATAAATCCCAAATTTATTCACCTCCAAGAACCCAAGAAGAGACCAGTTTTCAAATCAAAGCCAGCATTTTTCCAGGCAAGATGCTTGACTTTGCAACAGCAGGAGCAGCCCAACCTTCTACTCCTTTCTCTGCTTTCTGACTGATCACAGAAAACATTCCTTTTTCCTGCTGCTGTTTCACCTCCAGTTTGTTGTGCACTGTCCTACCACACCTGTGACAATGTCCACCTACCAGGACCATGACTTGATGTCAAGGAAAAGTATTTTTTCCAGCCCTTGTGTCAGCGGAAACCCAGCAGGAAAGAGTCATCCTGAGTTTGTTTAATTTATATATTCTCATAAAGGCCTTTTTTTTTTTTTTTTTTTTTTTTTTTTTACTTTTTAAAAGGAGAAAANTTTTTTTTTTTTTTTTTTACACTTCTGAAACGGAAACTCTCAAGGACTGGAACTCGGCGTTTGTCGTTAAGATGATTTTTTTCCCAGAGACACCCACTTCTAGAAGTTTGGGATGTAAGCACATTTATGGATCAGGAGAGCTGTCATGGAGAGGTGGTTACTACATGCCTGTTTGTCAAAGTCCTCAAAAACAATCTTGCCCAGATCAGAAGTGCCACAAAGCGTGACGGAATTCCATGCGATGGGAATGACACATTCCTAAACTTTTCCTTCTGCATGTGACACCCTAAATCCAACAGAAAGCCCAGCGCTTGCTGCCTGGCTGTTGTAACTTGTAGTGCCAAATAACTGAGTTTGCCCCTCCTGAATTCAAAATATTGCCCTGACCGGCCTAATTCCTTCTATTCTGCTCACAGCACTGTTATGGGAAGCATCTTGGGAATTTCCTCCCTCACCATGAGGGAGGAAACTGAAGATGTTTGATCAGTCACTGAGGTCCAAAAAGGCTTTAGAGAGGGAAGGGGATGAGAAGGAGGAGGAAGAGCTCGAGCTGCTCTACTGCCTCACAGACTGCGGTGGGATCAGAAGAGTGGTTGGATCCCGAGAAATTACACTCAGAGAAAACTATCTGCTGAAAAATGAACTTAAAACATCAGTTCTAGGCAATCAAATAGGCTTTTAATCCACAGATTTGTCGGCAAAGTCGGCACCGAAATCCATCCTTAAGGGGCGGCTTCCATGCAGTATTTAGGTATCAAATGAAGGCATCATTCAACATAAGCAGCATTTGACTGTTTTGGGGAAGAGGTAACGTGAAGCAGTGAGATTGGAGTGAATTTAAAGGCCTAAAACAAAAAATACCAAGTGCTGATTCTTCCTGTTTGGTCCAAACCTCCCCCACGTGGCAGATCCACATACAGAAACCTCCCAGCGACAAAGCAGCAGGTGACAAGCTCAGCCCTGTGATCGATTTTAAAGCATCACACAAGCTCAAGACACCACCTCTCCCAGCACCAGCAAGTGGGGAAAAGCTCTGAGACAGCAGCACAGCCTGAACACCAGAGTGCTGGGAGAGACACACGGGCTGATGCAGAGCTGAGCTGCTGGCACTGATCTCCCAGATCCAGTCTGTCCGACTACTTTTTTATATCCGTTTTCTTTCTTTTTTTTTTTTTTTTTAAATCGTTCTTTACTGATTATCAGCTCCTTTTTATGTTTGTTTTTAATCCAGTAACAAGCAGCAGATGCTGACCAGACACCACCAACAGCAAAGTCTTTCAGTATTTCTAAGCAACAGGATGAAGAAGCCAAGAGGGAGGAGAGAAGCTCCCAACTATCCCCACAGTGCTATTTGGAATACACGATCTAAATTTTCCAGCGTTTGGACTTTCTGGTGTAATTAACTTCTTTCTGTGTGATCAAACCTCAGCCTGGCCAGGACACACACACAGACACACACACAGCGCTCCCACCCCTGCCAGGGAGAGCTGTCTGCTGGAAGTTGTCAAGGAAAGTTCCCCTCTGACCTGGCAATTCCAGTATTTGCCACAACATGTACATTCCACACTATAAACCTTATATTATTACGTATCTCTAAATATGTTCTCAGAAACTTGCTTCTCTGAAGCAATCAAGAAATTTCGGCCTGTGTTTGAACATCTTAAAAGCAGAAATCTCTTTATTTGCACAGGGGCAGGAGTGTGTGGGGATGGTTTGACGGGCACACGCAGGAGGTGCCTACGTTAGCCATAACTGCAAAAGGCACTTGGCGCTTTATGGATGTCATCCCAAACATGCTGACAGAACTTCCCCTAGACCATTATGAGTTTTGTACAAGCAGCGCATTTTACAAGATAAATTGTCTCAAATGCTTTCTCTTAATGCAATTTTTTAAAATCCACTTAGCTGTATGGACAAGTACTTCAGCAAACAATAAACTTCTTTGTTTAGAGCTCAGAAGGAGAGCTATAAACCACTTCCATCAATAAATTAAAACAGCTTTCCACAGAAGAATCTTGCTGTTAGAAGAATGCATAATTTTGAACTTTCCAAAAGCGGAAAGAAGGGCTGTGGATCCCACCAGGAAGCCATAAAAAGGCTTTTCAAATCATACAGCATTTGTTTTTCCTAAGTACTAGATGAGAGATCATAAACTCCTCCCAGATGTTAATTACCGTGGAATTATGTAGGGCTCTGGCAAGTACAAGGTAACAAATACACAAAGACAGACATTGACGGCTACTCAGAAACTCAGAATCTCTCGTGGGGGACAGATCAGCAGTCAGGGCTTGAAACCTTTCACATCAGTGCATTTGTAAATCCCAGAATGCTTTGGCTTGGAAGGGATCCTAAAATCCATGTCATTCCATCCCCTGACATGGGCAGGGACACCTTCCATGAGACCAGGTTGCTCCAAGCCCTGTCCAACCTGGTCTTGAACACTTCCAATTATTAAGAGATACCATCCCTATCCCAAGAGTTCATGATAATTCCCTACAGACACTGGGAACACGGATTTTTTTTTTTCCCCCCCTTGCAAGGTCTCTGTGCCAAAATGCTTCAGTTTTTCTCAGATAACAGCTCTCGAAGAAGACTGGACATTGCTAAAAGGACGTGTATGGGAAGTGCACATGATCAGAGCTCATCCCTCGTGTTGATATTTTCTTTAGTGACTTAAAGACAGAAAGCTGCTGGAACCACCACGGATCTTTCACATGAGCTACTCTGGAATAAACCAAAACAAATTTTCT
Source organism: Dasyornis broadbenti (assembly GCA_013397935.1). Taxonomy (NCBI): domain Eukaryota; kingdom Metazoa; phylum Chordata; class Aves; order Passeriformes; family Dasyornithidae; genus Dasyornis; species Dasyornis broadbenti. Next base: position 308,241 of record VZRN01001791.1, on the reverse strand, counting down.
TACTTTCAATGTATCAATAGTTACACTTTTCTATTTAACTTACGGGCTATGCTACGCACTTCCTAGCTGAGATCTAAATTCCAGTTTTAATCACCCAGAATTAAAAACATAACGCTCCCCACACACAGCTGCTGACAGTGACTGGAAAGAAAGGAGGAGGAAACGAAAAAGCTTCTTACCTGAATTTGGCGAGATGTGTAAACTGCTCATGTCTTTGGAGAGGCCGTTGGTTTTGGGGCTGGAGATGGGGGCGCAGGCTGACGTGGCTCGGGGTGGCCTCTTCCCGGGGACCTTCACAGTGGTTCTCAGCAAGTCGATCTCCTTCCCGTGAACGTTCTGCATGTAATCCTGGCAGGAGAGGGAAAAACCCCAAAACCCAACGTCAGACAGGGAGTTCTGCAGGCAACACAATTAATAAACCTGGTTTGACAAGGCTCTGGCCCTACATCCTCTGCCAGCACCCAACCACGTGGTTTTCCCATTCCTTCCATGTTCTTGATAATCCCTTCCACGCTTCTCACCACAATTAATCCCCAAAAGCTGGAGCATTCTCAAGTTGGATGAGAAGCGATTCCCAAGGCAGCCATGTGTGGGCATTCACCAGCTAAAGGCCCAAACAGGAGGAGAAGACAAGGCTGGGTGTCCCTCCTGAGCGCGTTTACCTGCGTCTCCTCCCTGCCAGTGTTCATGCCTTTATCTCTTTCTCCCTCACATTACGCCGGAATGGGTTAGCAGGCATAAAACTTACAAAAGGGTAAGGTTTCAGCAATTCCGACTTTGTTTCCTTAGAATATGACTCTTCCTCCACCCACACAAGATATCACCAAAGGGAAAAAAATCATGCAGATTGCATCTGATTTGAGCAAACACGCTAAAAACCGGGAAGCCAGAAGTGGAAAAGGCTTTTGTTAATTCTTGCTTGGGAAGGCCACAAAGGGCAAATAAACAGAAGAGTAAAAGGATTTGGGTGTTATTATCAGAGGGCAAATTAATTCTGGGATACACCAGCGGAGATATTTCCAGGAGAGATGGTGAATGTTAAAGCCAGCTCACAAGACACCGGAGTTCCCATCTCCTGGTGCACAGGGCTGTGGGCAATCACATTCCAGAACAAAGAACTGAAACTGGAACAACTATGAGGACACTAAAAGAAACGAGAGAGACGCTATCTTATAGAGGACATGCAAGAGGGGTAGCACAGGAGAGTAAAATCAGGGGTGAAAAGGGGAAGAGCATTGCTCAAAAAAATATCTGGACTGCCCAGAGAAGCTGTGGCTGCCCCTGGATCCCTGGAAGTCTCCAAGGCCAGGTTGGATGGGGCTTGGAGCAAGCTGGGACAGTGGAAGGTGTCCCTGCCCATGGCAGGGGCTGGAATGAGATGAGCTTTAAGGTCCCTTCAAACCCAACCCACTCCAGGACTCTGGATTAGGGAGCCCAAGAGAAAAGCAGCAATTTGAAGTGGCTGGGAGAAGATCTGGGCTTCTTGAGTCAAGCTGGAGCCCAAGGGAATGGTGTTCCTGAGCATCTGCTATGGGGAGGCCTGAAGTCTGAATTCCTTTTCAGACAGAACTCAGTCACCTCACAGAGACTTGGCTGATGCTGTGGGCATCTCCATGAAAAAAAATGGAACTCCCTGCTGTCCAGGTGATGAGGGCAAGATTTGGCCAGATGACGGGTTTTAGATGAAAGGCTACCAGCACTAACTAGGCTGGTTCCCAACCTGCAGCACACAGACCTGGACACCATCAGAACATCCATTTCACAAGAAAATTCCTGAATTTACCCAAAAGCTGTATCACTGCTGCCACAACACAGGGAGCAATCAGCTCCCTCATCAAGGTCCTTGAACCTTACAATAGGAATGACATGTTCTGCTCAAAAACCATCAAAAATCTGCACCAGCAGTAATTCCTTCATAGCTAACAGAAATTTGTGATAAAACTCCCCAACTAAGCCATCACAGCAGCTTATTTTTCCCGAGCTGTCTGAGAATTATAAACAGCAAAAGGTGGGGTCTGAACAATTTGTGGGGAGAGGATGCAGAGCTCTGCTGCCAAGAGAAACAAAGGCAATCCACTCAGGAAAATTCCTTTACAAGGTGTTGGAGACGAACAAACGCATTTCATCCATAAATTATCAGCCTGGCGGAACTTTCTTGCTCGGGTGTCGGTTCTTCACAAATTAAAATACAATAAGCAGAAGATAATTGAGCATTTATTGCTTATGGGCTCTAAAGTGAGGTTTAATCAGAGAGTGACTAAGCCTCGGCACGTGCTCTTTTCTAATAGTTTCATTTAATGCACAACCAACTTAAACCGGAGAAGGGGGTGTCGGTTCCGAATTCTTCAGGTGAAGGGCGGGTATGATTTCACAACTTGAGATGCGGCAGGGTGATTAAAGCTCTTTTAACTGGGGGTAAACCAGGCTTCGGTGAGGCACAAAACCACTTGAGGAAGCGAGCGCTGGCAAACAGAAAATCAACGCGTTGCAGCCGCCGCGAGACCGAAGCGCCCGAACAACAACAGATGCCGGGTAGGTATTAATGTCAGCTTAAATATTTATGGGGATATAACAAATGTAAATAATAAAGGCCCTTTCATCGTGGGCAGGATGCACGGCCATAATCTGCGTGTCTCCCCGAGGAGGGGAGGGCAAGGACCGCGTTCCCAGCCCTGTCAGATCCCGGCTCGGGGAATGAAAGTTCAAACTACAAAATGACGCCAGGGCTTCAGAAGCGCAATGGAGGGTTTGATCAGATTAGAACAGATGAGGGTCTCGCTGTCATCTGGAATATGCTGTGTTAAAGAGAAGACAGCAAGCTGGATTTTGATATGCAAATGGTACAGGGATAACTCCCCGAGATGTTAGTTGTAGAAAATGCTGATCCGAGAAAAAAGGGGAAAAAAACCCCTTTAACAAGGCATGAGGGTAATTCAAAGCCAAGTACTTTTAAACAGCACTTAACAAGTCCCTAGAGCCCACTCAACAGTGGGCCACCCCAGACGTGCCATCTTCTGCCCCTCAACAGCTTGAAAAAGTAGTAATTGCGAATCCATTTGCATTTTTCTTCTCAACTTGTCCGCGTTCATCATTCAGCAAGGCAGGGGGAAAAGAAATTTAAAAAAAAAAAAAAAATTAAAGCCAGCAGCAAAGCAGAGGGACCCCTCCCCAAACATGTGGCTCAGAGGAGATGCCGGCGCCCCGATCCCCCACACCCTGCGCTCGCACCTCCGCCATCGCTTGTTTTTTACATTTCGCTCCTAATTATGTTGCATCTATTGCCATACACTTAATTAGCTGCATTAATGTGATTTCTTTTCACATAGTCAAGCAATTAAGAGCTATGATTGAGTTTCATTCAATTAGCCTCAACAAACATGCTAATTGATGTCCCAGATGCAAATGAGGTGCAGTGAGAGAAACCTGCTAGCAATTGAGAGTTGTGGCGGGGGGACCCGGGGCTCGCAGCTCGCTGACAGCAGCACGGCTCCACACGGCTCCCCCTCCTCCCAGGGCAGGGGGGACACCAGCCATCAGTGCCTCCGTTGTCCCAAAGAGATCCCGACAGGAATCACGGGCGGGCGCTGAATCCAACCAACGCCGTCTCCGGTTCTGGCGGGAGCCGGAGTGCGGCGGAACGTTCTCCCGACGCCGGGAAGCGAGGGCTATCCAAGGTCCCCATCCCGGCTCTGCTGCTGAGACACCACGCAGGTAATGGCCTGCAGTCAGCACTAACAGGCAGCTCCATCTTAGTCAGAGTGGGGCGATGCTGCCGCTGCATCCATCAATCCATAACCCCCCAAAACGCGCTCCCCGCGTCGATTCTCATCCCTTTTCGTCCCCGGGTTACCGCTCCCATCCAGCGCCGCTGAGGTGTTAATTTGACTACTCAAGGCCATTGACCATTATCTACAGGACTAAATAAACTGTTAAAATATCAGGGGAAAAATCAAAAAAGCTGTATTGACTGAAGATGACACCAAATATTTTTGACAGCCTCACAAAATGAATTGCCTTGAGTAAGAAAGGAATGATGTGCCATGACACAGAATAATGTAAAGTAAAATTACTTCAATTCTGCTCTTAATACAGCAGCTCTCTGTTTACAACAGCAGAAATTAATTTAACCAATTAACTGAGCAGAAGCCTTTCAGACATGCAAATGGAGCAAATGGGTATGCTCATGTTTTCTAAACAGGCCTACCAAAAAGAGACGCTGCTGTTTTGGGGGCCTCTTTTGATTTCAAGTGCCAGCAGTCGTTGAATTTGTAACGATTTCTGTTGGGCCTCAAAGCTGGAGAAGACACTCCACACCAAGGGCCACGAAGTGAACCCAGGCTAGCTGGTGGTTCCAGTCTGATGCCCGGCCCTGAACTTCCAGGGACCCAGGGGCAGCCACAGCTTCTCCGGGCACCCTGTGCCAGGGCCTCCCCACCCTCACAGGGAAGGATTTCTTCCCAACATCCAATCTGAATCCACTTTCTTTCAGCTTAAAGCCACTCCCCTTTGTGCCATGCATGCCTGTGCTCTAGAGCCATCCTTAAGTAAATGACATGGCTCAGATTAGTTATCAAAAACGTGAATATAAAAAACATTATAGAGATCGAGGGTTTTCAAATAATACAAGAGATGATGGGAGGAGAGAAAGCTCTTCAGTGAGGTTGTAGGTTCACACTGGGTAAAGGGGTTTCCAAGCTCACACTGAAACCACTCACCTCAGGATATGTGTCATGGCATTAAAATTTAAAAAAAAAAAAAATATCTGCTCCTTCCTAGAGGTCTATCCATGTTTCTTTCACCTGTCCCACTGCCACCCTTTTCCAGTGCACCACATATGAAATGAGAGACTCTCCGAGAGCAGTGACTTTCCATGGCTATAATACTATGAATTTCACTTTTTTCTTCTTTTTCAGCTATTCCGACCTCTCAAAAGCCTGGTTTTCCGTCACTGGGAACAGGTCCAGGCTAAGAATCCTTCCCAGATCTGTGCCTGGTTTCCAATGAGCTTCTGATGAGCTTCTTCCCCATCCCTGGAGGTGTCCAAGGCCAGGCTGGATGGGGCTTGGAGCAACCTGGGAAAGTGGAAGGTGTTCCTGGCATGGCAGGGGGTGGGATGAGATGAGCGTCAAGGTCCCGTCCAACCCAAACCATTCTGTGATTCTATAAAAAACGCCTTCATTTTGTGGCAGTTTCCCCCCGCTGTTCAAGCGGACGTAACACTCCTAAGGCTCCACTTACCGAGGTTGAAATAGTGTTTCCTGATCTGAGGCGTAATAAAAATTATTATGGAAAAGAAAGTTTATGGTTGCACCTCTGGATGACATTTTAAAGGCTGCGTGCAGCGTATTTTTTGAAAGACAATTCCAATTTTGTGAGCTGACCTATTGGACCCACAAAACCTATTGCTCACCCTCAGCAACAACCAAATCCTCTTCCCCCCAAACCAGAGCAGCCCGGGAAATTGGATGGAGCCCTGACTTTTGTGCCTCTCTGTGGCAGTCAGACATTTTTATTGCAAAACGCCGTCTGGAAAAGATGCAAAACAAAATTGCTAAACTGCAAAAAGAAGANGAGCGAAGAAAAAAAACAAAAGGCCCCCTTCCCTTTGCTTATTGAGTTCAAAGGCATAACATGCAGCACCCTGCAGCAAATGGGAAGCTACACTAATTTTAAAGCCATAAAACGCTATAAAGTGCCCTGCGGGGCAGGACTACACTGGAGCTAGTTGCACCTAAATAAGCCATGGTTCATTTACTTCGCAGCTTAGCCTAATGTAATCATCAGCAGATTCCTAGCCTAGAGTTGTAACAGGCACGGAGCCGCTGCCGCCGCGGCGACACTCCCAGCCATGGAGGGGCCGCCGCCACATCGCTGTTGATTAGAAAATTTTTCAGTTTTGACAAGCCCTTAATGAACATAAATCGCTCCTTGATTGGTTTCCGTGTGGGGCCACGGGCACACCTAAGAAGAAACAACGGGAAAAAAAAAAAACGTCTCCCCAACTCCTCGCCCTCCTTGCTTTTCCCGGGAAGGGCCTGAGCCACGGATGGACCATTAGAATATGAGCCACAGTGGAATTTATTCATCAAACGGTCCTGGGAAATTAGCTGTCCCCCCCTCCTCGCATATAAACACGGCCATAACATTATTCAGCTTCAGAATACATTGTTAATCTTAAGGAAAGCCATGAAATGTTATCTTGTGAGGAGAACAGAGCAATGGAAAAGCGTTCTGGAAAACACTGATCACCCTAAAGTGCTCTGTCCTGACGAAAAGAAGGTCATGGTGAATCTGTTTGCTTCACATTGGGAATCAAGAACATTAAATTTCAGTAATAAAAAGCACTGGCTATTATCTATATCGTGGTGTTAATCAGCTCCATCAGTGTTGCAGGGGCAGGGGCGGAAGCCAGGGCAAGACTTGGAACACAACAGCAACAAAATATTTGTCTTTTTGTTAACGGATCACTCATTTTCATAAAATTTTAAAGAAAATTCTTCCCCTTGCACTTCAGTTCTCACTCAGCCTTTGTAACGAGAGCTGCTGTAAAAGACAAGCCGGAGTTTTACCATCCTGAGTAATTTATGAAGCATTTATACCCACAGCAGTTAGCTCGGCTGGACAGGAAGCTCTAATTTTATAAACCCCCCTGATGAATTAATAGCTTGGCTTTTGCCTTTTACACTGCAACTCGTTCTCATCCTAAGAATTTACCTTGACTTTCTAAAGAGAGAGCAGACAGATACGACACTGAAATGTGTGTTTGCTCCAGTCTGTGCAGCTCTGCCAAAGCACAATTGTGTTTGCCACGCTACTGAGTGTCGACTGCCTTGAGGGCACAGAGGCCTGGACAGATCCTTGTGAGACCCTCCCCACTCAGGATATTCTGCGGTTCTATGATCTTCAGTTTTATGTTTTTCTCTCATATTTATCTTCACTCCATCACATCTTTAAGATAATAAAGAAGCTTTCCAGGAAGCTCAAAAGAGACTGAGTGATCTGTACAGCTACAGCCCTTTATAAAGATCAGAAATCACAATATTCATATTTAACTGTTCCTATCATTCATTTTTTATCGATCCTAACCAATGTTTTAGGCATGTTAGTGGATGCAGTAGTAACTACAATAAACACACAAACTGCAGATTTATCTTCATCAATACTCAGACTGCAGGATTTGTTTGATCACTGCTCTCCTCAGGAGGCAGAGCTACATCACATGTGGAAAGTAACACAGAATCCCAGAATGGTTTGGCTTGGAAGGGACCATAAAGCCCATCCTGTTCCACCTCCTGCCGTGGACAGGGACCCTCCACTATCCCAGGTTGCTCCAAGCCCTGTCCAGCCTGGCCTTGGACACTTCCAGGGTCCTTTTGACAGTCCAGGAATGCATTTACCAAAGGCAGATTTGAGGATTAGTTGTTGATAGGAAACGCCAGTCAGGAGGCCCTTCAGAGTCAGCTGATATCCAGCTTTACATTCCTTCAGAGCAAAAACAGGGGGAAAAAAAATGGACGTACACGATGGTATTTTAGAAATGTAAGAACGTGAATATTTCTATTAAAGCAACACGAACAACACTTCAGAGCTGTTGAACTGCCTGAGGTGACACCACCCTGGAAATAAGGCTGAGCTGCAACCATGGCTGTGGGGGATATTCCTAATGGGAATGGGAGCACGGTTCCCTCGGCTCGAGCAGAACCAGGCTCTCGGTGCTGACTGGCCACCACACTGCCCTCTGGGACGAGGCGAGATGGGATACTGGATTTGCAAGCAGGCTGTTTCCAAATAATTCAGGAAAATCCCAAGAGATGATAACAATCAAAAATTTCAACTGCAGCTCTGAGAAAAAACGCTGATCCTGGGACCTGAGGAAAGCGCACGGAGCTACAACGTTTCAGATGCCAACGCAGAGGATGTTCTCAATAGCCTCCCTAATTCTCACCACATCTGCGTTTCCTGGAGGGAATGGCCAAGCAGAGAAAGCTCAAACGACACCTCGAGTTGCAAGGAATTTTACAGGGTCTGGGGTTTGTGGGGCCTTCTGACAGGATGCGTCTGTATAATTTATTGCTGAAGCTCTTGTGCCAAGTTTAGCCTAGTGTTGGATCTGACTCCTCACCAGGCTGAAATGATGCCTTAAAAAAACAAAAAAAAAAATCTGATTTATTTGATGATAGAGCAACACTGCTGATGCTCATGTGGGCTGCTCACCCAGCCAGCATGTATTTACGGGAGAATTTGGAACTGTGGCTACTGACAGACGAATCCCAGGGGAATCTGCTCAACTCTCAAGGAGATAAAGCCAGATTTCTCCCCTCAGTCACGGTTACAAACCCAGCTTGTCGCACCAGACTGGTGAGGATGAAGGTTAAAGGCTGCAGCAAGCAAGCACCAACGTTGCTGTGTAGATACACGGGTTTGGTTGTACCAGGTGTGTTCTAGATGGGCATCACACCTTCCTTCTCACATATTTCAGAAGCTGCTCTTCCCGCATAAGGTGCCCCAGCACTGTGCTTTCATTTGAAATCAAATCTAGACCAGAATAAACCTAAAAGGGGAAAACTGCCCTTAGCAAAAAAAAAAAAAAAAAAAAAAAAAAAAAAAAAAAAAAACCAAAACAAAAAACGTTTTAAGCCTTTTCGCCCCCCTTCCTTCCTTCCATAAACGAGGGGCAGCGACGGTGAGGACGCAAGAGCAGAAAATGGACATGCACAGCTAAAGCTTTGTCATCTGCTGCCCTGTGGCACGCTGGCAACCCTCTGGCAGCCAGCCAGCGGTGAGCCATCGTCAGCCATTCATCGGGAGAAGGCGCAGATAAAGCAGCGCTGCCCAGCAGGTATCCCGGGGAATGCATTCCGGGAGCCCTCGCGCCATTAAGCAGCCAAGGAGATGCCTCAACAAATTCTCCCGGGGCCCTTTGGGGAGGCTGACACGGAATTCGCCGGCCAGAATTTTAGTGATCCACTCCACGGCTGTGCTCCAGAAGCCCAAGATGAATAGGGAGCTCTGGTGAACTCTGAAGCCTGCGGGTCAAGGTTCTCTCTCATTATCCCCAACCATTTTCTGTCGGCGGAGCTCCTCGGCGTCCCAAGGGACGGGAAGGTTTGAGGCTCTTGAAAAAACCTGACATGACCAAGTCAGGAAACAGTAGGGTGCTTATGTACATATATTTTTCTTCCCTCATTTTCCTCTCCCCCCACTTTCTTGAAAAGAAAGGAGAGGGATTTCGCTATTGTGTCAAACATCAACCTGGTGGCATCAGGAGTCACTCATTTAGCTGGCACAATGCCGCACTCATTTCAACACGCTGCCCTGCCAAACAGGCCTGACCCTCCCAGGTACACCTCCTCTGTACGAAAGGGCCTAATTTGATTTTCCCCTCCCCACCCCAAAACCTTTCATTCTGTAGGCAATGCTTTCAAGGAGGATATCAGGACTGATTTCTGCAATACTTATTTTCTACGTTAAAACCACTGCTTCGTGCCTGAATGCATCTGGCAGAGACAACTGATCCACTTGTGGCCAAACCTCGAGCAATGTTTAATACAGCGCTCACGATCAGCCACCGAACGCTGTAATTGCTCCTTCCAACACAAGGTGTTATGCTCTGACTCAAGCCACAGGCTGGACAGATCAAATGATCTCCTAAATTTACTTTTTCTGCCACCACTAGAGGCCAGGCCACTTCTGGCTGCAATTAAAAATTCACTCCAGAATTAAAATGGCAACGTTTTGATGAAGCAAAATGACCTGAGCGTTTGAAACAACCCAAATGTGACTGGTCAGATTAGAGGCAGGCTTTACACAAGGTTAGGAAACTGACTTTAGATAGCCAACTAAAGCTCTTTACTTCACTGCTGTTTAATGGGAAAGCTGGTAGGAATAAGGCCCTGATTTTTCAAAACAATGGAAGAAATTATCCCAAACTGCAGTGCAACCACAGCATTAAAAATCCATCACTTTGGCTTTGTTGAGCAAAAAAAGGAACAAAAAATTACTGACAAACAAAAAATGGCAAAACCAAAGCAGAAACACAGTATCAGAGGCCTGTTTGGGGCAAGAACCACTCACCTGGCAATCCCCAAGAGGGAATTGTGACATTCCTGCCAACAAAGTTTAGTACAAAGTGTGACTGACTCAAAGTATCTGTAGGTCCCTTACAAACCCCTCTGATCCACGCAAGGAGCAAACAGCGACACCGAGCCCAGCACCTTCTTCTTGGGGTGGGGGGGCCACGGTGGGGGATAGAGGGAAACAATTACAGGCTGGTAATTACTTCTTCTTTAAATGGATTCTCTCTAATCTCCGATGGATTTACCTCTAATCTCAAAGTAATTACGTGTAACCTCAATGGATTCTTACTCTGGGGGAGACGCCGCAGCTCCGGGGGAGCCCTCAGAAAAGAAGTTTCTCCATTGTCTGCCAGAGCAATGAAAAACCAACACGTGCACAGCCCTGCCATGAACAATAGAGCCCTTCCACCACGCCAGGAAGGGGCCAGGGCACACACAACAGCCTCCTCCTTGCTTGATGACCAACACAATCCAAGGCAGAGTCAGGTGGCAGCTCCATGGGGGCACGCAAGATCCGTGCTTCCCTTCTGGGAGCAATATCGATACACAAATTTGGGTATTTCAGGGCTACTTCACAGCGGAATTACTCAAATTTAGAGGCACTAAAAGCGACCAAATTGGGCAGAAAGACGTGAACTACATCACACAAAGGAGCAGTGAAACCCCTGCTGCAGAACACAGGGGCCGAGGGACGAGGTTTCTGATGGGAAGCGGCAATGCCTTGAAGCTACTCGTCATCTAATTTACTACGTAATTTTTAAGAGACATGGACATCACATCAGAAGCTAGAGCGAAGCATCGTTATGGCAGGACCTGGGACTGTAAAATCTTGTGTCAAGCCAGAGGAAAAGTGCTAATATTCCAAGGACAGGGAACAGCGAGCCAGGGCAAGCACAGCACCAGCGCGGCCAGATGTGGATGTGGCACTTGGGGACGAGGTTGCGTGCCGGGCTTGATGCTCTTAGAGGGCTTTTCCAACCTTGATGATCCTAGGGTTCCAGGCTCCTCAGACAGCACCCATCCAAAGCAGAAGGTTCCTGCCAGTTCCAGGTGCAGGTTTATAAACCTCAGAGTTTATAGAAAATGCATCAAAACCCTGATTTTCGCTCCTCAACGAAAACGTGCCCAGATCAAAATGCCACCAATAGGCCCTAAAAACGTGACAAGTGGTAACCTTTTGATTTTCATACGCGGGATGATGATAAAAGGCAAGATCAGGTATCGTATAAAACCACAAATATATATCTCATATATATTATATAACCTTGCTGAGGGCCACACCGTGGTTTTTGGGATGGGCTAGTCCTGAGTGGGATCTCCACGCTCCTTCCATCCCCAAATCCATACACAGGGATTGTGTCACACACTCTGAGGGGCAGACAGCATCCTCAGGACAATGACAGATGCCCCCACACGGAGAAGTTGTATGGAACATATTTTAATAGCTATTTCCAGAAGCTGCTCAGAGTGGCCCCTGAATAAACCACAAGCACTGCACACTGATAAAGACCTCTCCTCCCTCTAGGAAACTTTTTCTTGTAAAACGCTTCTGTTTCTTAATCCTGGGACAAACAACAAGCCCATAAAAGAATGAGCACAGAGTGAAGGCTTAACCAGGTTCAGCAGCCTCTTGGGATGCAAGGAAGCCCCAGTTGGAGGGGATTCAGAGGAACTGGAAAGCACTCAGGGAGTACTCACGTGCAGGCTGGGGTGGTAGGTCAGCACGCCGTTGTCACACAGCGTCACGTATTTCTTCTTCCACTCCTTATTCAGGGACTTGCCACTCCGCTTCAGCAGCATCCCCTGATGGGGGGGAGAGAGAGAAAGAAAAGCTTAAACACCCTCCAGACAGCACACAACTGCTTAAGACAAAGCAAGGGGGAAAACTGCCAGCATTTTCAGATCGGCTTTCTCCTGCAAGTTACTCTCTTTCCTCTGCCTATCCCATCGTGCACATTCCTTCCATTGGCTTTGCCCAACGGGTGGAAAAACCCCTTTTTGCATTGAATTCCATGCCTCAGGAAAGCACATGTTAGTGTGACACAGAGTAAGGTGACCCTAGCTGACGAAGAAACCTTGTTCTGTATTTCCTTACCCTCTAAAGTAAATTATGAGCCCCGTGTTGAGGGAGGATCCTGACGTGTGGCCTCCGTTCAGCACATTCCTGAGGATTCCTTGCCCACACAAGTGCACACATTTATGTTCTCATTCCCTCTGCGGAAAGGTGACGCCACCATGGAAAGCCCTCCAGCAAAAGAGACCCCAATCCCAGGCAAGAGTAGCAACACAAAAACAGAGCAAGTACAAAATTTTTTTCCAGTAAATCTTGGATAATTTAATGACAGAGGTGTGACTGGAGAAGAAAGGAGGGGGCCAAAGTGAATCGCCTTTCCCCACACCATACTCAATCTAAGCCTCAGGGATGAATGCCAATAATCACAGAATCCCAGAACGGTTCAGGCTGGAAGGGACGTTAAAATGCATCCAGTTCCAATGCCCTGCCACTGGCAGGGACACCTTCCACTGGTCCAGGCTGCTCCAAGCCCCATCCAATCTGGCCTTGCCCACTTCCAGGCATGGGGCAGCCGTAACCCCTCATCAACAGCTGGGACTGAGACTCATCGCGTTCAAACAGACAGGAATTGCTGCTGTACTTTGAGCTGCTCTCGGCTGAAAAGCAGAAACTCCTGTGGAACACTCAAGGTGCTAAATCAAGCATGCACTTCCTTTGGATATTTGAATTTCCAAAACCAAGCCAGAAGGCAGTTCCTAATGCAAAGCCTTACTGGAATGCCCAGGTGGAGGCACTGTGGTCAGTACCTCCACCAAAGGGATGCACTATTGTCACAAATCAAGCTCCGATCGAAGTGGACACTAACATCAATTTCATTAAATCAAAACCAGGAATCCACCCAACGCAAACTTCAGTTCCCTAATCCCTGCAAAACAAGCGTTTCCCCTTCTCATTTTACAAGGCAATTAAAATAAAAGGGAAGCAGAACACAGAAAGATGCCCTACCAGGCATGGTGCTCCCAGCTCCTAGGGAGTTGTTCTTGTTAAAGGTGGTTAAAACCTCGAAAACAAGTTCCACTGTTTGTTTCCCCATTAAACCTGCAGCTTTATGGAGTGATCCCTCTGCAAACCCAGTCTCAAAGCCAGGAGGGGACACAGAGCTGCTCTACTCAAGCAGAAGTCCTGCTCCTGGCCACACAGCTGGAATAGAGCTTCAGAGAAGAACCCTCCCCGAATTCAACACAATCCACAGATGGGACTGTAAAGAAAAGCTCATGTTGGACACCTGAATGACACAGCGATCCAAACTCCCAACTTTCTGACCCTCCGGGGGTCACATGTCTGTATTTTTTTGTGCTGTTCCTTGCTAGAACTCAAACTTTTTCAAGAGCAGAGTTTCTGAAACGCCTCCTCACAAAAGCTCCTGCAAGTGCGAGCGGCTCATCCCAATTACCGCCTGCCAGCGCTTGGAGACGTTGTTTTCTTCTATTAAAAAATGAAAGCTTATTTCTGCCTTTGACTCCCCTGTTTGTCTATAGGAGGTGATCTGTCTCTTCACCTTTCCCATCTTTCATACCTCACCTGCAGCACGGCGCTGGCATTGAGGGGGACCCAATTCTAGTTAGTGCTGTGCCGTGGGGATCAAAAATTACTGTCTCCCTGCACCGGTTTGTTCTTCAGGCCTTCTAATGGGGAAGAAGCAGTAAGGATCACAATGGTGAACTTTTTTCCCCCCTCTCTGCCTTTTTTTTTTTTTTTTGAAGTCCTGAAGCCAGTAAAATGTATATATTTCATAACCTTTAAAATGTCCCTTTGCTATACAGAAAACATGTCATTATTTCCATAATTTTCAGTGCGTGCCAATTATAATCTCAATAAAGAGTAAAAATCTACCGTGGTCGTGATTTTTACTACTTGAAGTTTCGCTCCTAAGTATGAATTATGACATTCTAGTTTGGCTCTAAATGAAGAAAACTATTCAAAATGAGGTTTCGCCATGCTTTTAAAGCAGAGCTCTGTGCTTTCATGTAAAAAAACCCAAACCCTCCCAGCTCAGAAGTGAATACGGATGATGGATCTATTTGTGCCCGAGTAACAAACCAGACTTCCCAATCCATTTCCTTCAGACATTCCTTTGGCAAACAGAATCATTTTCACATTACGTGATAATTAAAAGTATCTTGAAGTACCTGCAGAGGAAGCTGCTCTGAATACAAGGAGCTGACTTAAAGTGCTATAAAGCAAAGCAGCCCATATAAACCACAGTTTTTATCCCCAAGGCCACCACTTTGTGGTAATTTTATAGAATGGTCTGGAGAAATGGTCTTAGAATCGGAGTTTAGATCAGTCATAAACGCACTTTAACATTAGCTACACTTAAAAAAAATAAATGGCCCACATATGACACGAAATGTTATTTAACAGAAAAAAAAAAAAACAAACCCAACAAACCCCCCCCCCTTGCTTCAGTCACATTATGGCCACATTTGAGTCACATCAGACACTGTGCCCAGGAAATGAGATCCAGGGGTTCCTGCTGAACTCTGGTTATGTCCAAGGCAATTCCAAGGCAGCTTGGCCATGTCCCCAGTCACTGCCAAACAGGACCTCATGTGCACACAGCACATTGGAAAAATGCCATCAAGTCCCCAAGCTATGCAGTAAGAGACTAAGTCAATCTTCTACTCCAAATACTAATTTTTTGGCTCTAAATAATCCCTGTCTCAAATTATTATTAATTGGATAATGTTGTTCTTCCTAATTTGCATGAAATCTTTCATTACTTACAGCCCTCCATCTGCAGTGGGGTGCAGCTGACCCAAAGCCTCCAGACTCAACACTAAGAATTTAACACCTCCGATTTCCACACAAACCGAGAAGAACTTCACACCTCAAATCACCTTTTTTTTTTTTTTCTTTTCACCACCCTCCCTCCAAAACTGCAATTCTGTGTTTAAGGGAAGGAATGGTTTTTCCAAGAAGACTCCTCCAAGCTTGTGGTTTAGAGGAGCTGGAGGAAAAAAAGGCTCCAAGTGGAGTGCACGGACCTCGCTCCCCAGGTTTTGCTCGAGGATCCACGAAGCGAAGGGAGCGGCCGCCCGTAGGTACCGCCAGCTCTTGATTAGCAACGCGTGTGCTACGTCTACTCCCAGGAGGTCATTGCAAGCCAAAAGCAATGTTAAGTGTACAAGCTTTAAATAACTTACAAAGTTAATGTAATGAATGCAAGTGTGATCTGAAATCCATCACTCAGTGGCTTGCTGTAGCCTCAAGCTGTGATAAAACACCACTCATAAATTTATATTAAAACTCTGTTCGATAGCAATTATTTACCAACAAAGATTTATTGATTGCATTTGCTGTTAGGGACTGGGGCCCTAACTGAGTCAATCAGCTTAGGCTGCTGAGCTCCAGGGCACCTGGGGAAGTTACAGACTGCCAGCAGGCTCTGCAATCCCAACATTACCGTGGGAGCAGCAGCAGCTAATGAAAAGCCGCCAGCCCCGGATTGATTGGAGCTAAGGTGGAAAAAAAAACAACACACCCAGCACTGGTCAAGGGAGCAGGGCATGTAACAGACCCAGTTCATCTGAATACACAGCAACTGGCTACATCTGGCTGCTCTGGGTGCCTTCTGCGAGCTCCAAACCTTGCCTGCTTAAATAACAACTCAATGGCAAAACAACGATCCAGTTGTTCTATAGAAATAGTTTAGATTTTAAATAGCAAGCGATCAGCATTTGAAAAAGTGACCTCGTGAAGCTGCTTAATGATGCACTGAAGATGCCGGCAGGTGGGAAGCCTTAAAAATGGTCTTTGAAGTCAGCAGAGCCAAGATTGGACCTTCTGGAAAAGGAAATGGTACTCCCAAGGCAGGGGTTGGAACCCGGGGATCTTTAGGGTCCCGTCCAACCAAAACCCTTCTGTGAGTCCACTTTGGTTTCTCTTTTCTTTCAGAACTTTACCCCACTGCCATGGCTGAGGTGTGAATGTCTGCCAGCCTTTTGTTCCTTCCCCTCCCTTAATTTTTAGCTGACCCCACATTATTTCCCTAATGCTGTTCTACCAGAAGGAACCAGGCAATCTCACATTTAATCACCAACAGCATTAATTCCTAATTTTCCACCGAGGTCTGCAGCTCCCACAGCCATGATTAGCAGCCAGCACTGCTAGGAATTTTCTACAGCTCCTGTGCATTCTGTTCAGAAAAGAAAAACTCTCACTCATGAAAAACATCCTCCTTCAAATAACTCTGAAGGCAGCCACTCAGGATCACAAACTGTTATGTGCAAATTCTGGTCAACAAAACACCCACTTCCTTTAAATCTTTACAGTTGGAGAACAAGTGCTGGTGAATCCTCCAGGATTCAGTGACCAGCCAACTCCACACTGTCTCTCCAACAGCACTGGGATCACCTCCTAATAAACAAGAGATTAATTCTTAAGTGATATCTTTTGCTTCCAGAAGATTCGTAACAGGTTTCTAGTGTTAAAGTCCATTCTTCCAGCACATGGTAGATTCCAGCTCAAACAATTTCCTCTCCAAACACTACCTGCATGCCAGTTATGGTGGTCACTGAATCACAGATCCATAGGGACTCATAACAATCCCAGAATTATTTGTGTTGGAAGATCCTTAAAGCTCATCTCACTCCATCCCCCTGCCACGGGCAGGGACACCTTCCACTATCCCAGGTTGCTCTCTAAACCTAAAACTATCCAGGGAATAAACTGTTGAAGATTCCCAATGTACTGAGAATCCTTCCATAAAAATGTAACTGGTTTTCTCAGTTTCCCAAACTTAGACTTCCCAAAGTCTTTTTTTTTTCCTCAGCAATTTAAGGGAATGCTGCTTGGTCTTTTGGTCACTAAGATATGAAGCTGGTTTAAGTTTTTACACCTGGAAACCCCTAGCAAACTGCCCTCTCCTTTCTGATACCTAAAAGGGGGCTTCTAAAAAAGAAGGAGAGGGACTTTGGGAAAGAGCCTGGGGTCACGTGACACAGGGAATGGCTCCCCACTGCCAGAGGGCAGGGACAGACGGGATATTGGGAAGGAATTGTTCCCTGGGAGGGTGGGGAGGCTCTGGCCCAGGGTGCCCAGAGAAGCTGGGGCTGCCCCTGGACCCCTGGCAGTGTCCAAGGCCAGGCTGGACAGGGCTTGGAGCAGCCTGGGGCAGTGGAAGATGTCCCTGCCCATGGCAGGGGGTTCAATGGAATGGCCTTTATGTCCCTTCCAACCCAAACCATGCTGGGATTCTGTGATTTCTTACAGTAGCAGTGCACAACTGGGGACCAACTGAACCACAAAAAAAAAAAAGGGGCTACAAGAACCTGGAGTGGCTCTAAAGAGTTCTGAAAACAGGAGAGCTCCAACATTCTCCAAGTTCAGTATCTAACAGTAACACTGCAAAAAACCCCTCAAAATCCCCTACATATTCTTACTATAGTTGGGCACATGGAAAACCCCTCCCACCTTCCTTAAGAACTGGCACAGCAGCAGCAGAGTTTTGCTACAAAGATGCTCCCACACTGAAGAAACGATTCAAATTTATGTTATGCACCTTTACGAGAAAAATGAAATCAGAACATTGCACCCAATTCTCTTCTAACGTTCCCTAAACACGCGGCAGTGACTCGGTGCAGCAGGTAATTACTCCATGAATGGTTACCTAATGCTGAGGCTGATCAGCCACGATTTCCATTTGAAGACAAAGAACAGAGAGGATCTAACGCCTGACTTGGAGCAAAAGATAATGGCTTTGCTTAAACTTGAAGGACAATCAACCTGCAACTCGTTATTTTCCAAGTTCTCTGCACACAAGCTACGGAAGAAAATTAGAAAGATGTGCTGAAAAAACCCCCAACGCTGATTAAGCAACTCTTCGAGTTCATCACAGCACCAGCTCCAACAAAGGACAGCTACCAAATTCCTGCAAGGAACAGCAGCACTAAGGACAAAGTTAATGGGAAGAACAAACTTAGTGTTGGCTGTTATTGCATCTTTATTTTTAATCCCAGAATGGTTTGGGTTGGAAGGGAGCTTAAAGCTCATCTCGTTCCACCCCCTGCCCTGGGCAGGGACACCTTCCACTATCCCAGGCTGCTCCAAGCCCCGTCCAACCTGGCCTTGATTAACGACTGCTCCAGTATTTCAGCCTCTCTTTCTTGCCAACACAAAAGTTCCTCCAACTCTTCTTGGGTCCTCCTTCAGCTGGCATTCTCTCCTTAGCCCTACTTTCTGGCTATTTCTAAAATGAGACTTTAGCAAATCAACAGCATATTGCAAGCTCTACAGTTACAGCTACCCCACCATCCTTCCTGTGGAGATGAATATTCAAAAAGCAATCGGGTATTTAAGAGAGTGGCATATCTGTCACTCCAACCCCAGTTTACCACTCTGAATAAGACACAGCAATGAGAAAACCGCATTATTTTCCCGCCTTGCAGTAGTTTCTGCCTCTGTTGCTTTCTGAGACTTGTTCTGCTTACTCTGGACTGCTAAAAAAACAGGGACAAAAAATCCCAGCCCTTAATAATCTCCAGTAGTTGGTTTATTAACCCCCTGGCACTGGCAGTTGTGGTTTCACTGACACCAGTGAAATGCACTTCGATGCAAATCATTACCGTGGTCAAAGGGAAAACAACGCTGGGAAGTGGATCCGGTGCGAGCAAACACGACTGCGTGCTGCGTTTAATTTGAGAAAGGCTCCAAGAGCGGGAACGTTCGGGAACGGCTGAAGGGTCAGGCATGAAAAGGAAGCAACAAAACATTGACTTAAGAAACAAACTGAGCTTTGGGTGGGTGCTGGCAAATGAGGAATCACGGTGCAGGCATTACCACGTTGAGGCAGACGATCCGCTTCTCCTTACAGGAGCGCTCCCTTCCCTGATCCCTGAAATTCTCTTTATCATATTTTATATAAAGTAGGGATTTGGGATGGGGGTGGGGGGAGCGGAAGGGGAGAAAAGCCATGAAAAGCTTAAAACCCAATTTTAACTTTCTCTCCTGACACTATAGTGTTTCCATAGAAACATCAGGAAGACCACTTAAGA
>VZRN01001791.1:246239-288303 GCA_013397935.1 Dasyornis broadbenti | reverse complement strand
TTTTTTTTTTTTTCCCCTTAAACTGTGTTCCATGTTATTGTACAGAAAGGATTCACACTTCATGTCAGGAAATTTTGGAACCAAAAAGGCCTTCATCAACCACCCTCAGAAACTCTGCTCTATAATGAGATTTTGAAATTTATTTTTAATTTTTTTAATCAAAAGGAACGTCCTCCATGAAAAATAAATTTTGCTGAACAGTTATACCTCTGGTCCTCAAACTTTTGTAGGGGTAGGAGAATAAATATCCTTTTTTTGTTGTTATCCTGCAGCAGAAGGACACCTTCACAATTCCAATTGATAGTATTTCCTGATCGCTCCGTTTTTCTACTTTTACACCTTGTCCTCTGGTCAAGAACCATCAGCACCACTGACCCCACTGGAGAAGGGTCTGCCAGGTCACACTGAACTGGTTGCCAAGATCACTGAATCCCAGAACGGTTCGGGTTGGAAGGGACCTTAAATCTCATCTTGTTCCACCCCTGCCACAGGCAGGGACACCTTGCCCTAGACCAGGGTGGGTGATCAGGGCCCGTCAGGATGCTCCATCACTCTTCCATCCACACATTCCATTCTCTTTCCTCAAATCTCTCCTGAGACTGAGAGAAAAAAAACCCAGAAAACAGATGGAACAGGCGTTACTGCTCACGTTCCTGAGACGTCCAGTTCGCTCAGAGGAACGGGAATGCAGGTGATGGTCCTTCAGAGATGCAGTTCACGTACGTTGGGCACTACCCTCTCATCGTTATAGCAGCAAAACAAGTAAGGAACCTGCTGAGGAAAAACTCCTTCCCTACTGGATCCTGTCTCCTAGAGCTCATAAAATCATGTTTCACATTCTTGAAAAAAGCTACCGAAAATGCAAATTCCAACTGCAACACAAGGGAAATACTTAAGAGAAAGGTAGAACATGCCAAGACACACAAGACATGTTATGAAGAGACAGCTACAACCACGTCCCATTGCTATTTGCTCAATGTGTGAGCTGAACAGCTCATAAAAATGATGATTAATCTACTAGGGGCAGCAGAGACACATCTTTTCAAATAAACCCTTTCTAGAACATACACAACTGTCTGCTCTTCCTTCTTAATGAATCACTCTCTGTACTTCACCATCTGAAAACAGAATCATTCGGGCTTCAGCTGGGAATATATAAAAATGTGCAGCTAATTCACTCAAAAACCTTCTAGTCTTGGCCAAGGACCACGACCTGAATCACACTGTTGGGTGTTTTGGGAGAAAAATTTTTACATGTTGTAAAATTTCACTCAAAACCACCTCCCAACACCCCCTCAGCTTGTTGGGGTGTCTGTGCAGGGCCAGGAGTTGGACTGGGTGAGCCTCACGGGCCCCTTCCAGCTCAGGATATTCTGTGATTTGATGATTTGAAGGTTCTTTTACACCAAGGCATCTCCGCATCTACAACGCCTCCCGAATCCCAGGGAGATGTTGGGTTAGTGAACAGTTATCCAAGGCCATTTCCTAGGGGTTAAGGGTACAGCCTAACCACAGCTTTCGAGTACAGGTTTACCACCCCATGTTCTTAAATTGTTACAGTAAAAAGGCAAAGTTACTGCTGTCAGTACCAGAACTCACCCATTTCTACTACAGTAGCTGTTGCAGAAATTGCAGTTAACAAAACATGAGACATTGCCAGTGCCGGTCATCTGAAAAAACTGTTCTGAGAAATTATAGATCAATGCTTTTGACAAGGCTGTTATTAAGATTCCTGCAGTAATAACCTGAGACACCCCAAAATTGGTTTATTATGCCTTAATCCAGGACTTCTGAGGGAAAAAGGCTCGTTTCGTCCTGGCCTGCTTTGCTTTATATACAGCACTCACTCCTCCTCTCCCCCACTTCCAGAGCTCAGCATTAATCAGGACAATTTCAAAATAAAGGATTCTACATATTGTGTCAGCAAGTTAAAACCTGTAATATTGTTTTAATGTTAAAATCACTCCAGATACAATACTTCCTGTGTAGTATATTTCACGGCTCATTTGCTTCAACAGATATTAAGCTTCAGTCAACAATTAACTACTGACACCTTTTTTTATTTATTTTTTTTAAACTAAGAAGATTTAAGCAGAAGAGCTAAAAGCACAGCCTGGATTTATTAGATGGATGCTAATTCGATGGCACCAGTTTATTTCATTTCTATCAAGAATCCATTCTGGTGAATGATAGGGTCACTCAACCCACATTGCAGCTGAATTGAAATCCAGATTTGAGCCACACAGCACATCTTTCGGCCCAAAAAATTGCCGCAGAAGTGCGCCAGTTTAAAAGACCATTTGAGCTGCTAATTGTTTATCACTTACCACACAAGATCATTCCCAACCACAGCCACTACAGTGAAGGTTGACATGGAATTTCAGATTCAGCGCTTCTGGTTTTCTGCAAGGAACCCACTGGCGCGGCCTTCAGCCCGGCTTTACCTGAAGTTTCACGGAGCTGCCCCTTGGACACAAGCCCAGCTACACAACTCCTGAATCACAAGGCATTCCTATGGTCACAACAGCAAAATGAAGGTGTCAGCAGAAGACTCCATCCTACCTCTCCCTGCCCACGTGAGATGGAAACCCAACCTCCACCAGAGAGATGTAGAATCCCAGAATGTTTTGGACCAGAAGGGACCTTAAACACTACCGAGTTCCAACCCATCCAGGAGATGTAAACCCAAGCCATATTTTGCATCTCATGAGGCGTTTCCATCTACCAGAAGCCTTGAGAACCAATCAGCAGGCAGATGACGCATTTGTGGATCACTGGCAAACGATGGTGATGTGACACCAGCCAAGGGTGGTCTGGCCCCCAAGCCCAGAGCAGTGTAATTAACGAGGTGTTGTAATGAAGGTAGCAGGGACTAAATCCTTTTGGAAAAATCTGTCCCTAGAAATAACCGGGATATAAAGCAGTTGCGAAGCGTGAGGCACCACAAAGAGTGGAAGGCCACGTTCTTCTTTGAGCATTCCTGGTAGCACATCTGAGAGATGTTTCTGGAAGAAACTTCTCCCTCATTTCCCCACGTTTTTCCCTGTAAAGACCTAAAGCTGGGGTCAAACTCTTCGTGTGTGATCTGTAAGGGAGGATACGGAGGGCCCTGGGTAATTTGATGCATTGGTCACTCAGTTTTTTAACGTTTTAGAATGCTCAGCAATGACAGCAGATATGGCAAAGGCTGTTATCCTGTGCTGTATACAAAAACATACTCCTCTGTTTGTGAAGGCTTATTAAAAAGGAGTCACAGAATCCCAGAACGATTTGGGCTGGAAGGGAGCTTAAAGCTCATCCAGTCCCACCCCTCTGCCATGGGAAGGGACACCTTCCACTATCCCAGGCTGCTCCAAGCCCTGTCCAGCCTGGCCTTGGACACTGCCAGCGATCCAGGGGCAGCCCCAGCTTCTCTGGGCACCCTGTGCCAGGGCCTCCCCACCCTCCCAGGGAACAATTTCTTTCTAACATTCCATCTCCCCCTGCCCTCCTTCAGCTTAAGGAGTCGATCCAAAAGTTGTTAAAGCAGAAAATCAAAAGATGTTTCCACAAACAAAGATATTTGCTCCTTCCCAAAATCATGTAAAGATACACACTTTATCTTCCTTTTAAGAGTGGTTTTTCACACGTGTTGATCCCTCAGTTTTAACCTTGTTAATATTTTAGAAGGAGAGACAAGAACAGAAGCTGCTCTCCTCCAGAGGCTACGATTGTTTTACCAGAGTATCCCAGAACCAACTGGCTTGCAGGCAACACAGAAGAACACCACGTTCAGAAAAGGTAATTTATAAAGCTCATTTATGGATTTCTCCGTGCAGTTACTCGGCTGTAGACTAGGCAGGCTGTAAAAGGTTGGAGACTATTTTTCCTCAAAAAAAAAAACCCCAATATAATCCATTATTTATTAAGTGATCAGCCGGGGACAAGACGAAAGACTAATTTTTAACCACCTTTCCCAACTTTCTACGGATAANAGCAACAAAACTGTCAGCAGCAGCCAAGCACCATTAATAAAGACCCAGACAACATTAGTGGCACGGCAACAGTACAAAAGGTTCCCCCCGGTTCATGCTGTGCTAAATTGGCTGCCCAATTTTTCTTAAGTGTCCATACTATTTAGAAGACAATTTATTAATTTTTGTCATCCATTGTCACTTGACAGGCCATCATTTTGCATTCCGAATTTGAGATGAAAACTAATTGAAAAGACTGGCAGTATTTATGAGGGGTATTATTTGTCAATTACGGCTGCTGATGATCCCGGGCCCTACCAACTTTAACACCCCGTGCTTGGGTGTTTTGAGGCGGACCCTTTTTTTTTTTTTTTTGTCGTTTCCGTGTTAGTTCTAGAAAAGCGACAAAAAGCAATGATCAAATCAATTTAGCAAACTCGTTAAGGAAGAGGAGCCCAACAATCCCTGCTCTGAAATCACCGGAGCAGGGGGAAAAAAGCACTGACGTGGCCCAGGGAATCACAGCTTTGCAGGGCACCTTCCAGGGAAAAAGCCCACTCTCTTTGTTTCCTACAAGCAGGACAGATTTTCAAATACGTCACAATTGAAATTAACCCTGCAAATTTATCCAGGCTGCCTGAAAGGGAAGGTTTTACTCTCTTATCACTGCAAGTCTGTATGCCTCAAAAGCCCTCGAATTCCTAAATGCAGAGAGTCTTTAGTCACAGAATATTCTGAGCTGGAAGGGACCCACAAGCATCACTGAGTCCAGCCCTTTCACTCCAACTTTATTTGCATCGATAACTCTTGCCCAGCCTTTCAGAAACATCGTTCTACCACCCATCCTCACAGACACTTCAAATGATGATAAAAAACACCCCAGGAAAATCCCAGCTTGAAAGACAGCAAAGAAAATGAGGTTACACCACCCATCCCGAGTGTGCTGGGGCACCTGCGTCCTGCAGCCCATGAGGGTCCGTGCTGGGGCTGAGATCCACCTGAACCCCACAGAACACCCCAGACCAGAGCAGAGAGATGCCCAAAGGAAGCTCTGGCCCCATGGGAAGCCCCATGTTGGAGCAGGGTCCTGGCAGGATGTGCGGCCCTGTGGAGAGAGGAGCCCAGGCTGGAGCGGTTCCTGCAGGGCTGAGCGCACGGGAAAAGGGATCCACACCGGAGCAAGGAAGAGAGTGAGGAGCCCTCCCAGCAAGGAGGAAGCAGCAGCAGAGGCATGGGATGAACTGACACAGCCCCATTCCCCATCTCTCTCCTCGGAGGAGAGAGAAAATCATGAGGGAAGTAGAGTCTAGGAAGAAGGGAGGAGTAGGGTGAAAAGGGGGGTTTTTAGATTTGATTTTATTTTTCATTATCCTACTTGGATTTGATTGATAATAGATTAAATTCATTCTTCCCCAAGTTGAGTCTGTTTTGCTCAGATGGTGAAGGAACTCTCCCTACCCTCATCCCCAGCTATGAGCCTATTCCCTAAGTTTTGGAAGGCTACAAAATATTATTCAGCTCTTTCCTCTTTCCTTCTCTATTTAGCATCAGTGAATCTCAGTATTGATTTAAATATGGATATTCTTTAACTTGTCCTGTACCGTACTCCACCTGCTTCTGAAGATCTGAACACTTGAAGATCACAGCTAAAACCTCATTTCAACATTCCTTCGGGTACAAAGCACATCATTTCCTTTGCCATGAGCAACCAAAAAGCCTGAAACTGAGTTTATCTGCTGTACACAGTTTTCTCTAATACCTACAGAAAAATGGGTATTAAGAAAAAAAAGACTGCATTTTCAAAAGAAAACCTTGAAGCTGCAATTGCATTAATTATGTTAATGTATATTTTATTAAGTCTATATATAATGATGGGGTTTTTAAATATATCTATTTACAATATACCATTGATTTTAAAAAAATCCAGTGATACCTAACAAAAAGAATTTTCTTCTGTTGTAAAACCAAACATGTAAACACTAGACCAACCCAGATGAATCCATCCTATCAACCTGGACACGTTTTCCAGAAGACACTGCCAGTTTTGCTTTAAAAAAAATTGTTCAGGGATAGATTTGCCCAGTATCTTACATTCCAGAGTCAAATTCAGAGCAAAAGCCATTTTCCTGCACTGTTTCCTAGAATTAAAAATAATGTGCATTTAGTGACCCTTCTGCATGAAGTAACACCATCCAAGGTTGATGCTCATTTGCAACATAAATCCTCAACCTGGAAAACATTTTTGGCGCAGTTCTTCCATCAGGGATGATAATGATGTTCTTTCCTTCCACTGTATTCATGCTCGGTTTCTCTCACTTACAAAACACACAACTGAGCGTCTCTCTGGGGGATGAGAAGGCTCTTTGCTCCCAGTGGCAAGATGCAAACCCAGCCACTGCGAGGAGCTGCGTGTCCCCTTGGAGCCACCTCGAAAGCTGCTGATTTCACAGCCCCTTTAGATATTTGCTCCAATAGTTCAACCTGCTGGGAAATAAAATACGTTTCTGCATCTCTGAGCGGAATTTCTCCTGTCTCAAATGTGTCACAGGCTCACTTCCTTCACCCTTCCTTATTAGCAGTGAGGTGCGTGAAAATTTGTTTTCCTGTGCTTGGATGAGGTGCACATCCTGCACAATTCAGGGGCTTCACAAATCACATGCCCAGCACCAGGCTCTACGACCCACCAGGACAACCAAGCTGTTATTCCAAAACAGGACAGGTCTGTTCTGCCACCAGCAGTGTCTTTTATGCAGTTACACTGTGCCACCTCAAATGGACTTTAACTCGTATGTTACTAATTTAACTTTCAGGAAGATCCTAGAAAAGTGTAGGCGGCAACTGGGGGAGCCTGAACCCCAAAAGAATTGCAGTCAAAGTAAAAATGTGTATTGTTGCTGAAATGCCAAAGAAAAAGGAAAACTTCACCAGTCTATTAAAGAGACCACAGAAGAACGATGCTTTATGTATTTTCAAAAAGAATCAAGCCCTTCTTACATTGAGAGACTTAAGTTACATTTCCTAGTGCTGACACTCAGATTAAGGAGAACCGGTGCTCGTCCGAAGCCTGGAGTCGATACTGCAAGACACAGGAGTCTTCATCTCAAATTCAAAACCTCCAGATGAAGGGAAAACACACGGACCCGCTCCTGAACCTTGTTCTCCTCCAGCAGGCAAACCTGTCTGCAAACCAAGCTCAATGCCACGAGCCCACTGTAAACACAGCAAGAAAGCTCCTCTCCCCCGACGCATCCGTAAAAGGATGCGGCTTTGATGGAGGATAAATTTGACATCCGTATCCCCTTCATCCGCCTCGACGACGGGCAGGGACTCGACACCTTTTACAGTCCTGATGCTTTTAAGATACGTGGCTAAAGTTTATCCCCTACTGCAAGCAAACCAGTTCAACCCACAACATAAGGGAGATAAGGCCACCAAAAGAAAACAGAGCAAAATCTAATTTATTTTCCCAATATTGTCGAGGTGAATCGCACAGCAGAAGAAATTAAGGGTCCTTTGTCAACATCCCAACTTTCTGGAGAAATGCCCCATTTCTTTTACTAAATCCACCTTTTTAACCTCTTTGTTGCAAAGTGTCAGCGGCGGATCAGCGCCGGGGAGAGTGACGAACACACAGAAGCCGGTGGGGAGCTATCGGGACTCCGATCTGGAGCTCACCTCCACGTTAACTCCTACTGCTAATTCATCATCCCGGCACGACAGCCGGGCTGATTGGGATCCTGGCAGGACAATACGGGGCCCGGCTGACCACCAAAGCCCAGCCCAAGGGAGGAGGGGCTGATGGGCACGGGATGGAGAAGGCCTGAGATAAGTGCTGGCTGTCAGCGCAAGGACAAAGAAGGGCAGGCCCTGGGGAGAGAAAGGAGATAAAAAAAAAATCTCGACAACTGCTTTATCTGATGAGGGTTATGGCTAATTAATTATAAACTCAATTACCTAACCCTTACTTCAGCAGTCTCTATTCATTAAGAGATAAAACCTGACTGACTGCTAACTTTCCCTTGCACACCCGCACGCACAGCACGCCGGATTTGCACACTTGGCGGCACAGTTTCTTAAAAAAGATCTCCAAAAGCCTCCATCCCTGTCAACTTTGTGCCGGCAGGATGGAAGATTCCTCCTTTCTTTCCCCACCCAACGCACCCTCTGTGGCGCCATGGGAGGGCCAGGCCTCCATGCTGTGCAGTGGCATTTGAAAGCAAAGCCCCGGCATTAAACAACGGGCATTAGGGACATCAAAGCCCCCTTTCACAGCCAACTCGCTGCCTCCCCGGCCGTCTGATCTGCTCCACGTTCCCAACGGAGCTTTTAATTTTGGGTGCTGAAAGTTTGGTGGCGCAGCTCAGTGGTGTCAACTGAGCGCTGCTCTTTCCAAGTTTGAAGGTAGCCACGAAAATGAAAGCGGTGAACTCTAAAACACCTCAGCCAAGAGAAGGCTTGCTAATAACCCGAGCTGAATTTTGCATGTAACGTAATAAAAATGTCTGTTTTATCACTGTTCTGATTCCAGCTGCATTCCTGTGGTGCTTGGCCTCTCCTCCAGCTCGAGTTCTTGCCCCCATGCCTCGTGCTTGACACAGGCTCAAACATCCCTGCGGAATCAATCCTGCCCATTAAAAGAAGGCTCCTCTTAATCTCTTTCCAAAGCTGCAGACCTGTCTCGCTCCCACCTTTTGAATCCACGGATATTCTCAAATCCACGTTTCGCTTCGGCTGCCCTTTGCTCTGGCTCTTCCATTTCTACAGGATAATATTCTTTACTTGTATTTTCTATAGAGAGGTCTCCTCTGTATGTGTGTGTATATCCATCATCATCCATATTCCCCGAAACAACAAGGTGACCACACTCACACGGATGCCTCACATCAGAACTTTTTACAGAATGATTTCTTCCACTCTTTAGAATGGGGGATCCCAGCTCTGGGTCTGTTTCACACAACAAGTCCCGTTTCAAATCCCTGGAAGGTGCATTAACGACACAGGATTTTGGTTCATTCATGGTGTATAGTCTTTTAGGTCACTGTACCATAATTTATATGGAAAATGAAATAAGAACAACACAGTAAAATAATCAGGCTGGGTGACACACCTTATTTAAGCTCTTCACTGCAAAGACATGATTATTATAACTAATATTTTGGCCTTGATTATTATTATTATTCAGTCTTGGTGATTACCTTATTAAAGAGGATTTATTTTACTAACAGTTCTAGTTTTGGACTTGAATGATGTTGTCCAACGGTTCACTTCACTCCTGTGATGCTAAGGTGTGGCAATGCTTTTCTGAAACACGTTCCTGCATTTGGTGCCCTTCCTCGTTCGTCCTGCTGATAGCCAAGACCTTCCTTATATCCCACCTTGCTCAGCTCCACCTTTCAAGATTTCCCAAAGGAGATAAAAATCCGCTGTTACGCAAACTTCCGACAGAGACTCTTTCACTCCGTAATTTAACAACTTCAAATTGTTGCCTCGTGATTTTAAAGCGTAGCACGCAGACAAATTCCACTATAATTAAAGCCTGTCTGCTTTGATACAGCCTTTCAAAGTCTGAAAATAAAAATTCTTAAGCACCACAGCCCCATGTAGCAGCCAACTCTGCTTTGTTTATTTTCTAAGCTACGTGACAAATATATCACCCACCCTGAGCTTCTGTGCTATTCTGAATATCAACTCCGTAAATTCCCTCGCCATAACCAATTTCAAACACAATTAATACTTCCTTCCTCGCTCCCTTTTCCCACATTAAATTGGAAAGCTTATGCCATGTTTTTACGGTTAAGTTCTTCCCACTGAAATTTGCGGATCGATCCTTGTGGTTCTGTTGAACTTCCAGTTCTTTTTACCTGGCGGCTCACCCCACACTGCAAAATCACCTACGTCTGAACTGTCTCTATTGTCTCTACCCGCTCTGACCAACAATTCTGAGGATATTCCAAAATCACAGAATGGCTGGGGATGGGAGTGACCTTAAGGATCATCTCCTTCCAACACCTCTGGTTCCACTAACAAAGTTTTACATCAACCCCATTCCCTTCAGCTCTCACTTAATCCTTCACTCAATAAATGCGGTTACGGGTGATCAGTATACCTTGAATAAAAAACATACAGTTTTCTCTTTGTATTCTGAGACGTTAAGAAGAAGGTCTGCATTAGGTTAATTTGGAGTCCTTTATCTCAGGTTTCCAAGGTAGCTGGCATCTCTGGTCAAATCCCAAACTCAAGCTGTTGGGAAAGGCAGATACACCCATCACCTTCCTGTTGTTTCCTATAATTGCAACAAACCCATGAAGCCCCTACAGCAAAGGAACGAGGATGCACTAAGCAACACAACCCAGAACATCTCATTTGCTCCCAAGCTCCCTTCCACCACACTTCTCCCTCTTTTCCAGGGCTGTAACTCTTCCCTGTTTCGACAAGAGCACGGATCCAGCTGTGTTCTGACCTCCCTCTTCACCAACGGAGGAGTTCACTGCTCCCTCTTTATCCAGCTTTGCTACAAATAATGACCATTTTGAGTCTCTTCCCCCATACATATTCACTTTTATGTAGTCCTATAACTTTTTATCTAAAGGAAGATAGATTGTACTTCCAACAAATTACAGCTTAAAAGAGAGAAACAGAAACAGTAAAAAAATCCAATGCCGTTTTTCCATCAACAATTTCACGCAGCTCTTTAACTTAAAAATATAAACTAGGCTTGAAAACCACCCCACGCTCTGCCAACACTGTTCTCTCAACCGCCTCCCCATCGCACCAAGAGGATCAGGGAAAAAAAGGAAGACTTGTGCCATTCATCAATAGAGGAGTTATTCATCCGAAGTTTATTATCTCAGGTAATTTGATCAATACACTTCACCTTTATAGTCCCGTTGTCCTTGTGAGCAAAGCATTTTGCGTTTTATAGTGAGATGGTTATTATGAAGGCTATTCGCAGGGAAATTCTCTGCAGTTAAAAGTTTTTCCAATTAACTACATTTAACATCATTTAAGCCATAAAGCGGCGGTTACATTTCACATCATTGTTGTCGAAGTGTGGCGGTGCTCGGGAGGCAGGCAGAGCGCATTTGGCAAATACATCGAGCAATACTTTGGAATGGGAATCGAGGAAATCCTGCCAGCTAACAGAGAAAGACTTTTTCAGTGCAGAGTCGGGAATACGCAACAAAAAGAAAAAGGGTGGATCAAGAGAAACCCTTGAGAAAATCATAAAGTGCTGCCTCAGCCCTCGGAATGCTCCTCAGGATCAATCCTTCTCTTCTGATGCAATGTCCTGGAATGGTCTGGGTTGGAAAGGACCTTAAAGTTCATCTCATTGCACTTCCTGCCATGGGCAGGGACAACTCCCACCAGACCAGGCTGCTCCAAGCGCCATCCAGCCCAGTCATTGCGTTCCTTCGTGAGTTTTCTCATGCCAAAAAAATCGTGGTGTTTGTGTAATTGAGCTGTGAACTTCCAGTGAATTACAGCACGTGAGGAGAAACTCCCCCATGTCCTCTGGGTTAGGATCTCCAAACCCCACTCTCCTCACCCCACACCTGAGCTGCCTCCTCCTCACTTCACAGCCCTCAGCGTAAGGCACCGCACAGGACAGGGGAAAGGCCTTCAGAACAGAGGCAAACCACCAAATGCTCAGAGATCAGCTATTCTAAGGAGAGAAACCTCTAAAAACTTGCTCAAAAATAAAAAATTATTGTTCCTTGTGAGATATCCTCAGAACAAACTAGTTCATTAAAGTCCTATCAGCACTTGTAATTGGCCCTTGTTGGCCAATAGAAGGAGACATTTGCAACTTTTCCCAGGAAATTATATTCTAAATCCTTCATAAGGTGGACCATGTCCTTTTCTGAGGAAACTTGATAGCAGTCTTTAGTATTCACTGGCATAATTAGGACTGCAGTTAATTTCATTAAATTCTCTTGCTGCTAAATGAAGCAGATTATGAGACATCTTTTATTGCAAGGCATGAAATTACAGCCTGTCAGCTGCCAATGGTAGAGTAAAACTAATGAATTACAGGGTAAATAACACCAGAATTAACCAGCCAATTTAACATAGCAGAGAACAAAGTCATTTTCACTTGGAGCCACCACTGCCGGGATCCCTTTCAGCTGAAAGGGAACCAACCTCAAAGCTAAGTAACCAGGAAAGCCGCGTTTCTTGGGCAGCAACGTTAAAAACCAACACTGCCAAGAAGCTGGGAGCAAATTGGTCAGATCGGTACTGAAAGGCATTGCTAAAATATTTAAACTGTGGTATCTCCAAGTAGTTTGTGCTGATGTATTATCCTTTAGCCAGCCCAGGAAAAAGAGCAGAGGAGCATTAATTTGTTGCTATTATAACTGGTTTAATGGGGCCAGCTCTTCGCAGGCAGCACGAGACACAATCCCCGTTAATGAGGGACCGACGCGCTGCGGGTGGATAATGAAAGGAAACGGAAAGCAGGTGTAACTAGCCACTTCCATTTCCTGCTCCTGCCCTTCCAAACCTCGAACACAGAGCACAGGAGGGAATGCTCTCTAGAGCCTGCAAGGAGAGCGCGCTCGATGCCCCTCCGAGCTCTGACCAGGAGCTTCCACAGGCAAGGACTCTTCCCAACAGTCTCCTGAAGCCTGTCAGGCTGTTGGGCACACACACAGATTTTTTGGGCTGAGGAGAGAGATTTGCTCTGTGTAGGCTTGGTGGCTCACCCCTCTCTTTTTAAAAATTTCTTAAATTATTTTCATTTTAAAATTTTTTCTTGTCAGTATTTACACAAGGAACAAACCCCTGCCCTACACTTGTATGGAAATCTTGTTATGTGGGAACAAAGGCAAAGTGCTTTTCCCCACTCAAACGAAGGAGGGCAGATACCTGAGGGCCTGGAGAGCAGAAAGAGTCCCAAAATCCTGACTGTGCTGCTGAAAGCAAACAATAAACCCAAACAGAAATGTAAACAGAGCCTTCATCTCAAATTGATGCTCTGACTTTTCTGCACATAACCCAAGGATTGTTTTCCTGCAGCCGTGTCTCCATCTCCAGGGAACGGGGTCCAGGTACACGAGATGTCAGCAAGGAAAAGGTGCAGCAAGAGAGAAAGCCCATGTGATTAAAAGGGCTGATCTATTCCTCATTTTAGCAAACATTTCATATTAGTTATCAGTCCTGCACCAACCAAAAGCATTTTAAAATGATGCTTCCGCTTGCATTTTCAACAGGTTTCTAAGAGACAACACCTCAAGTCACCTTTCCAGCCTTTTAGGGTTTTAAGTTCAACATCAACCAAACCGGATGGAGGGCCAGGGACACCAAGGGGGTGTTCTGACACGTTTTGTGACGTTTTAGATGTGCCTGACTTGAGTATTTATTTAACACGAATCACCACATAAAGCTCACATATATCAACCGCACATATCTCTGTATTTATTCAGCTTGCATCCTGAACAAGAGCTTTCACCCTGTTTGCTCAAAGCTCAACTTTTGGTCAAGGATTTCCAGTGCATCTCTCTCTCCATGAAAAAGTTTTGTTTTTGTTTTGCCCATGAAATAGCCTGTGCAATTTTGATTCCTGCCACCTTAAACAATCCCTGCTCTTCAACTCTGCTACATTCTGATGCATTTCTCACTTCAGACAGCAGAATTTCTAAACAATTCCACCACTTCGGTAATTTTAATTGATTTTTCTTTCCAACACCTCCTGCACTTGAAGATTTCTTAATTCCCCCCCTGAAACAGCCACAGAGAAGAGAGCATTAGGTGTTAATCTAGGTGCTTGATTTGTAGCAGTTCTGCAGTTCTCTACCCAACCATTTAAATACTGTCATTCATAATAGGGTGATATACTGTACTATAAACCCTTTTGCAAATGGTACGTCTTGGTATTTTTCTTTTGTGACAAAGACTCCTATCAGTTATAAAGGGGAAAGAAACGGACTCAGTGCTCAGACCTACCTACACAATCTCACTGCTCAACAGTCTCTCCCCTTCTTGAAAAGGAAATCCACTCCCTTTCCTTTAAAGAAAACCGAAATCACGGAGCTTTTATTTTTCCTGATGGAGAACATTCCGTGGGCTGATAACCCCCAGAGTCCAGCAGCTTTCTCCTGGCATCAAGCCTGAAATCCTAGAATCCCAGAATAGCTTGGATTAGAAGGGAACTTCAAGCTCATCTCATTTCACCCCTGCCATGGGCAGGGACACCTTCCGCTGTCCCAGGCTGGTCCATGCCCTGTCCAGGCTGGCCTGGAACACTGCCAGGGATCCAGGGGCAGCCACAACACGTTTGAGATCTCCTGCTAGATCCCAGCTTTGATTCCGGGCACAGGAGCCTGTCCCTGGGGGTCACTGGAGGCTTGTCTTGGTGAGGCAGCAGTAGCACGTAAAAGCCAAAGACCTTCCAAACTTGGTTTAAAGCAGCACAAGTTGGAGCAGCTGGGTTTTACTCCAGGTTAGCCCAAGTCCACCTCCCATTCTCTCACACTGCCCTTGTTTTCCCGGCTCTTCCAAACGAGGATGAAGGGACACTTTTCAAGCAGACACATGGCACTGTCCCCAGAGCTGATCAAAGCTCAGTCCCAGCCAGCTCAGACCAGGCTCTGGCTTCAGGGCTTATTTACACCCCTGTGGGCCAGATCCCATCCACATGGCAGTTCTTAGCCAAACACATTTGGATAACCTCTCAATTAAGATGAGGCGAGGCTGTATCAAAATATTTTACATCTGCTATGTTTGCTTCATGCCCTCAGTTGGAAATTCTATCAAAAAAAAAAAAGCAACTGAGTTTTCCTGGCAGGTTCTAGTCTATATAAAACCACTCTGTCTGTTCCTCACTGGAATAGTTTTCTGCTCAGGAAAACTAAGTCCTGCAGCGTGTGTTTGCATTACTTTTGTCTTAGTATCAGTTACCAAATTCATTTCAAGCTTTACAGCTTTAGGACATCTGTAAGTGAAATACATCCAGGTCACGTAATCATGCCACTCATTTCCAATTTATCACGATGTGAAGGATCCTTTACAATAAACAAAACACTCCAGTTACGTGACTTTTCTCCGTTTTAACTCGTGCAAAATAAACTGAGATTTTATTTGTAAGAATTACACTTTAATTATAGAATCCTCGAGTGATTTGAGTTAGAAAGGACATTAAAGACCAGACAATTCCAAGTCCCTGCCACGGCCAGGGACACCTTCCACTATCCCGGGTTGCTCCAAGCCCCACCCAGCCTGGCCTGGGACACTTCCAGGGATCCAGGGGCAGCCACAGCTTCTCTGGGCACCCTGTGCCAACTATTCCCTTTAAACTCAAAATATTTAAGCACCAACATCCGGCCTGGCTGCTGAGACAGATATTTATGCTGATAATTACTGCAGTCAGAGGATTTTTTTGAATAAAAGCAGGATTCGAGAAAACAGTATCTAAATTAAAGTACAAAGACTTCCATAGTGTTTATTTCAAAGATCCAAAGCAGTTATAGTCAGAGTACCAATGTTTCCAACACCCCCCGATCCTCCACGCAGCAATATTCCTTTTTCATGCCATTTATTGTTTTTGATTTACCATTGTTAGCTATACTCTGGGAAAACATCTCCTCACATGCTATACACTGAGCTGCCAATGCTTTAAAATAAAACAACAAACAGAAACCCACAAAATAAAACAGGAAACAAGGGATGCTGGCCCAACACCCCCAATCCAGATTCACACACAATTACCACACAATTAAATGGGAGCAAAAGAACGACGAAAATATTCAGAATGCCCAAAGTTTGCTTTGTTCAAAAAATTAGGCTAAAGGGCTTTAACTGCGTGCTGTTCAGTTTACTCTTTTGATTGCTTTACCACTATGTAAATCAATTTGTTAATGTTCCTTACAAAATGCATGAGCCAGTTATACTGACAAACACACAAAGCTCATTCGTAATTAGCAGTTAATTAGTACGAAGGAACAGATGCTGTTAGAGTTTCAGCAGGCGAACAGGTTCTGTAAACAATGCTTATAAATCTAAATGAATTTATTAACCACAATGCAACTGTCAACGTTTTGCTGGCAACCATACAAATATGGTGGAATCCCCAAAACATCTTTCCAACATATTAATAATCATTGTGTCAAGCCAGGTCTGTCAGGCAGCCTCACTTGCTAACTGTCATAAGCTTCCTACTTAATCTTCTTATGTCACTTCTCCGGACTAATTCCTCGTGCCCCGGGAGGAAGAGCTGCAGTCACCAGAGCCAGCGCGGATGCGCGTGGATTCACCTCCGACGCACGGCAGCTCCTCGCAACAAAGGCGTTTTTCCACTGGTTCCTTCAGCAAGCTTCCCCAAAGCGCTGGATGCAACCTGGCCCAGTGGAAGGTGTCCCTGTTCATTTGGGGATTTGGTCCAGATGATGCCTAAAGATACCTTCCAACCCAAGCTAATCCACTGAAAAGACGCAAAGGCTGGTTATTTCTGCTCTCCTGGCTAATTTGGAGATGTCCCCCATGCCAGCGCTGAGCTGCTGCTGACAACAATGAAATGCAGGGAGTTTTGGGAGCTCAGAAGGGGTTTAGGCTGGATATCAGGAAAAGGTTCTTCCCCCAGAGAGTGCTGGGGCACTGAACAGGCTCCCCAGGGAATGGGCACAGCCCCAAGGCTCCAGGAGCATTTGGATAATGCTCACAGAGACGCACAGGGTGGGATTGTTGGGGTATCTGCCAGGGGTTGGATTCCATGATCCTTGTGGGTCCCTCGCAGCTCAGGACATTCCGATTCTGTGGTTATAAACTCATGCACTCAACCACTGCCTGATGCCATCGTTTTGTGGGGGTTTTGTGATTACCTGGGTAGCTGAAGGTGGCTCAAATAAAGAGACTGCATCTTGTAAAGCATTTTCTAGACACAACCATTGCAGCACCACCTCGAGTCAGAGGCTTTTGGCCAGGGGCGCCCTCAGAGCCTCAGGGCATCAGTGAGGATCCCTCAGTGCCCTCACTGCTGTCACTCTCTGCATGTCACACTGACATGCCACCCTGATATATTACACCATTTCAGCACTGGAAAATTCTAATAAATTTTTTAAAGTCATATTACGGCTTTCTTTATTGGTGTTCTCTTTTACACCTACGTTGCTTCCACTCATTCCCTCCTCCTCTCCACCGAAGCGCTCTGACTCCTCTTCCCCATATTCTGTCCTATGGGCACTCCAGGACTTGCAATAACCAGCACACAGAACAGGAGGAAAACATCCCAAAAGCATTAAATCCTCCACACTTTCAGCAGAGAGACTGCTTGGCTTGCTCCCTGCAGGCTCCAGCCCTACTCACTGCCTTGTTACTGGATCCAAAATCACGGAAGTTCGGGGACCCCATTCTTTGCTGGCATCCAGCACCAGGGCACAAGAGGAAAATACTCATGGCAGAGCCCCAGAAAAATACAAACACTCTGTGCCTTCTCCTGTGAGCACTGGAAAACAGATCCTTGACTGGTTTAAGCTGGAGAGCAGCATTTGGTCCTTTCATACAAGAGTGATTTTTTTTCTTCTTCTTTAAAAAACAAAAGGTATTTTAGGTAAGAGAAGCTCCTTCCCTACTATTTCTGCAGAGGAGCTCTCCTCCTCCCTGTCTCCGTTCTCTTTCCACAGTCTCTCCAAGGACTCTCAACCTGATCCAACACTCTATTCCAAACAAAAGCTGGAACGTCTCCTCCTGAAACCTCAACCATGAGCAAGAGCTACAATCGCACCTGATGTGTCAGCAAGGAAATCATCAGCTGCTACTCAAACCCCCAAGTTTGTCCCTGTCTCTTTTAAAGAACATCGAGAGCATTACACTGGGATGGGATGTAAAATAAATTAATAAATAAATAAGGAGGGGAGAGTCGAACACTTCTTATTGGCAGTCATAAGCTATCTATGACCTCTTACGGTATTAACATATAGAACACTTCGAAAACGCATTCAAATAAATGGAATATTATGTTTGAAACGGTGTGCCCCCTGCCCAAATCAATACTAGTCATCATTTAAATACATGATTAGCTCCAGGTCACAACCACAGGAAGTAAAAAAAAAAAGTTAATTTCTCTGAAAAGTTTATTGATAATATTTCATTTATGGATCCTTAAGTGAACCTGTGGAACAGGCGCAGGTGGCTCCCATTGGTCTTAGAACGCTTGGGACAATCACTGCATGACAGTCCTGGGTATTCAAAGTATTTTAGAGATAAAAGAAGGACATTTCATAGGATGTGAAACAGAAAACTCGTATTTTAGGGACTCTGAAAAACTAGTAGACTAATTAAAAGAAACATACTAGAAATTCAATCTTGATGAGCCAAAGACCCCAATTCCAGCTTCTTCCTGCAACCCTCAGCCATTGCAGGAAGGGAACCCAGTAGACTCCAGACTGCAGGAGGACAGCAGATGGGCGGATCCAGTGGGACAAACTGACGGATACACGAGGAAAAAGGAGAATTGTCTCAATCAGAGATGCTGAGGTTCGTGCCCAGGCCTGCCTGCTGTGGCCAAGGGGCAATGCCCTTAAACAAGAAACCCGATATGTGGGCAAGGGAAGGGTTTAATGCCCGGAGCTCCCAGCTCCAGATAGCCAAGAGAGCTTTTTATTGCTATTTTATTCCAAGTTCTAAAGACTACAGCGTTTCTTGGGATGGTATCTGAAACTCATCAACTGGAAAAACCCACAAACCCAGCTTTCACAGTCAAATTAAACATTATTCCAGGCAGGTACATGGAGCTGAAGCCATTCTTCTGATGTAAGGGCACATTTGATCTAATTGGAAAAAATATTTCAAGTGCACTGGGAATAGTCACTGTTAACTGAATGCAACAACGAAAAAGGAAAAAAGAGCATGCAGACCCCAGGGAATTACCAAATCAATTAACAACTAATTCAGGAACTAATTTCTGTATTGCCTCTTAGCACAAAACTGTATCTTTAATTTCTCCTGCAATAAGCATCACCATGATAGTCCTAACACACTCTGACGCTTTAAATGAGTTTACAAGTATCTCTTTTTGATTGGCTATATAACATTATTTCTTCACAGTTCAATGCAACCATAGCCAAGTGCTCTGAAATATTTAATTATACTGGTAGCGACCAGTTAACAATTTATAGAACCACAATGAGTACAAAACATTTTGTAACTGGTAATCAGCTAATTAAAAAAAGAACCCCAGCAAAATGTGTATGTTCTGATTATAAACAATTGTGGAGGAATTACACAGAAGATTTCAGCACTAAGAGTATTTGGCTCAAAACCATACCCTGGTGTTTGTACAAGCTGATCTGGAGACTGATTACTGTGATTAGACAGACGTGTGACAGAGGAAATTACACCTCACGCTGGAGATAAATAAATCAAACCATGTCATCTGCCAGTTCCTTGTAAATCACAAATCAGTTCTGACTTTGGGAGAGCTGCTCCTTGGAGACACCCAATGCTGGCTTGCAAACAACGCTCTACAAGCCCACCTGAGCATCAGTAAGGAAAAATATGGAGCAGTAGTTTTGGTGAATGTTTGTTTCAGGACCTGAGGGGAGCCTAGGAGAAAGACGGAGAGAGACTTCACAAGGGTCTGGAGTACCAGGACAGCAGGGAATGGCTTCAAATTGAAAGAAGGCAGGGTTGGATGGGAGAGTGGGAAGAAATTCTTGGTTGTGAAGAGGGTGAGGCCCTGGCTCAGCGTGCCCAGAGAAGCTGGGGCTGCCCCTGGATCCCTGGCAGTGTCCAAGGCCAGGTTGGACAGGGCTTGGAGCAGCCTGGGACAGTGGAAGGTGTCCCTGCCCATGGCAGGGGGTGGAACAAGGTGAACGTCAAGGTCCCTCCCAATCTAAATCCTTCCATGATTCTCTGTTTTGGAGCAGAAGCAGGAGCACAGTGGGCTGGGTCTGTGTGCCAGTGAAACAGGGGTTCAGTGCACAAGCACACAGCTACAAGGAAGGGAGGTAAATCTGGGTTCTGTGTGCCCTCCACATGTTTGCTGCCATCCTCCTTCCGAAATGCTTTTGTGGTCCTTACCTGCACTGGCCACTTTCATTTCAAAACTCAACCTGGTGTTGAACTCAGACAGGAGAGAGAAGCCATCAGATAAGCCCTGGCACTACTGGCTGTAGCATCATCTGTCTGTCGTGCTCCTCTGGATCGTTTTTTTCACCCTGTCAAGTCAGATGAATTAAGCAGGAAGAGCTGCTAAGATCATTGCTTATTTGTTCTCTCTTCTGGTAGACTCCAAGTAAACATTTGCAGCCAGGAAAGCTGCTGCAAAGAGCATTTATTGTTTGTGAAGACAGCGAGTCTCGGATGTGACACTTGCCCCGAGCGCTCCAGCGCTCTTGTGGCAGTGAGGATGACTAAGGACATCACTTTGACTGACCAGACATGGCAGATGATCCCTTTTCAAAATCTATTTCCGAGACACCGCCGCGCCTGCTGAAACGCTGCAACAGCTGCACAGACAGCTCCAGGTATTTTAAGGGAAAACAGATTTCAGGTAGGATGATCTCACTGGTTCAACAGAAGGACCAGGATTACAGAGGGTCGTGGGTTATTCCATGCAAGAATTGTGTAACTGGTGTTTAAACGTTCCAACTAGGGCTGAAAACGAACAAAAAGGAGGTTAGGAAGTAGGAAATCACTAGTGAAGCAGAGGAAGTAGAAAATCACTTCTGAAGCAGAGGCAAGACTGACCTACACCTGTAGGGAACTGAGGAGAAGTGACAGGTTTTTTATGCCAAGTTTGACATTTGATGAGAGCATCTTCAAAGTTACCTTTGCTGAGTTCAATGATCTTTTTCATAAAATTCAGATGTACATTGGGAAGTTCCAGTTTTGTTTGTGCCCATCTTAAGGAAAAACTGGAACCTGGGAATCCAGGAGCCAAAATCTTCTTCGTGAACAGCAAATCAGTGATGCCACCCCCATGCCTTGACATAAAAAGTATTTGCCATTTTTAGGTCAGAGTAAAGGGAAAAAAAAGACAAAATACCTAATTTCATTAAGATTACTTTAATGTACTTAAATATGCCAAGCTGGCAGGCAAAGAAGGTCATTTGAAATATCACCTAAAAGTAAAGCCTGAATAAGATATTCCACTTTCTCCATTAATCCAGCCATTTGCAAACTGAGGGAAGGGAATGGATTCTGAAGTTCACCTTTGCAAGTCATGGATGGCAAATTTTTCACTGTGTCATCAACGCAGCATTAACCATTAGAACATTTATTTCCGATCCAGGCTTCAAGTTTGTCATCCCTAAATGATGCAGGAATTTGGGGCCATGAGAGGTGCAGCACCTCCCGGGGTAAGCCGAGGGTGGAGGCAACCTGCCCAACATTGATTTTGGTCAGTTTTTGGTAAAAGAACAGTCAAGGTTACATAGCTGGAGTTATCTAATGATATGAGCATCTGTGATTAAGTGCAGAGGGCAAAGAGAGGAAGGGCTGGAAGCAGAAAGTCAAGGCCAGCTCTTACGTATTTATTTACACTCCAGTCTGGGGGGGATGGGGGCAGGACAGAGGGGGAAAAAAAAAATTTAAAAAAAAAAAAAAGAAANGGAAAAGGGGGAAAAAAAAAAATAAAAAAAAAAAAAAAGAAAGAGCACACAGCTGCCATCCCAAAAACAGACCTCCCATCTGCCACCCATGATTTGCATGTCACCTTCTCCAGGCTCATTTGTACTTCATTAACTGCCATTGACTTAACAAGATTTATGCAAATGACACCATAGGAGCTCGCTAACTCCCACTGCAATCAAGTGATTATGTATGTACAATTCTCCACAGCAATGAAAAATTAATACATGACAAGCCCCCTCACCGCTGAGCTGAGCTTCTTGCTTTTATTTTTCTTGTTGTGTGGGGTTTTTTTTTTTTTTTTTATTTTATTTGAATATGCCCTACTGATAAAAGATTTCCCAAACCAACAAAAACCAAAGTAATTTTCCCAAAACACTACAAAACCTCCACATCCTGGAAAGTCAATTCCCCTGAACTGTACACAGCTCAATGTGTGCTTCAAAATATTCACTCAGCCTACCAGGCAAAAGTCTTTTCCAGAATAAACGGGTTTGAAGGGAAGACTCTCCAACCAGAGCAAGCCACTTGCTTCAAGAGTATTATTAGCGATGCTACAGAAAATAACTTCAATATTCTTAAGAGTTTAAGCACCTCTTTCTCAGGAGTACAGAACTTTCAATGGATTTTCACTTGGGGCCAATATTGTTCAAGCCTTTCTCTAACTCCATTTGATTTGCACAAGATATTTAAAGAGCACACAAGTGAAATTTTTTATCATTTTCTGACATTCCCAGTTCTCAGCAGCTGCTAGAAGTCCAGGATTCAAGGCATGTCGATATGGCTGTGCATGCACAAGGTATTGGGTATCTGGAAATTTGCCTTCTCAAAATTTCACTCATCTTAGGGGTATTTTGGCAGGAGTGAGCAGCCCCTCTTTAAAAACATGTCTGCTTTTCCTTGCCTACATTTTGGGTTTCTGCTGGGAGCAGGAAGGGTTGTCAGGACAGTTTTATACGGCTTAGCCCAATAAAACCATATTTAGCGCTGCAGTGAAAAATCAGCTTTACCACACAGAAAGGACACAGAGAGTAAGAACGTTAACTCTTTCTGACCAGGCTGCTCTGAGTCAAGGATAAAGCCCCGAGGGAGCGAGATGCTTCAGCCTGAAACCAGGTTTCTCTTTCTATTCCCAAGTATCCCAAGCAACAAGACACGGGACAAGATGAAAAAGCCTGAAGTTGCACCAGGGGAGGTTCAGGTTGGGTATCAGGAAAAATTTCTTCACGGAAAGAGCAGTCAGGCATTGGCAGAGACTGCCCAGGACAGTGGTGGAGTCCCCATCCCTAGAGGGATTTAAAATCCATGTGGACGTGGCACTTGGGGACGCGGGCTAGTGGTGGCCTTGGCAGTGCTTCTTTAAACATTGGACTTGGTGATCTGAGAGGGCTTTTCCAACCTTAATGATTCTGTAATTCCGTTTGCCCAGAAAACATCGTGATGGAAGGGGTTTCTCACCTTAAGAAGAACAGTAGCACTAAAATTTTAGGTTGAGAAGTTCCCTTTCACATCCCTCTGTCTTATTCCCAGTCAAGACATGAAATGAAAGACACCGATTTTCCTAGCAGGAATTTCTATTGCCTCGCAGACAGGTCCGAGCACCCAGCACCTGTGGAGCCCCGCAGGAACACGGCTGTAACAGCAACTGAACCTGGAGCCACCTCTGCTGTCCAGACCTCCAAAATCCCTGCTCTTGACATCTCAGTGTGATGTGAAATCCCATTGGGAGCAGCCACCCCACAGCACTGCACACCATCCCACCTCCCACCCCCAAACCCCAGTGAACAGGATGGATCTGCAAGGGTGCACGGCAAGGGTTTGCAGGTAATTGCTTGTACGTGACAAAGTGAAATTACCATAATTAGGATCAGTGACGAGAAGGACGCATTCCCAAAAGATTGGTCATGTTTGGTACACAAGCAGGGCTGCAAGGGGAATTTTTCCATGCAGAAATTCCAGAGATTGTAGAGGATACTTTGTTACAAATGCTGTAGCACAATCGCACTTACAATGTTTATCTTACAATACTCTTCCTACGTGTGGTATTTTTAATCAAATTAATTCCATACCACAGCATTTTAGGAAAGAACAG
The DNA here is from genome assembly GCA_013397935.1 of Dasyornis broadbenti. NCBI lineage: Eukaryota > Metazoa > Chordata > Aves > Passeriformes > Dasyornithidae > Dasyornis > Dasyornis broadbenti. The sequence goes on along the minus strand of VZRN01001791.1, from coordinate 264,693 downwards.
TACGTATGCCTGGAGTAAATACTGGCACATCTATTCCTCAGTTTCACGTTCTCAGCTGCACTTCTGTTTAATTAGCGTTACCCAAAAGGACTGCAGCCGGTCTAACCCATCCTGCACCATACAAAAGCTGTAGGAAAATGAAATTGTAGCTTGCTTTAAATGCCTGCAATCTCTTCCCCTGAATGCAGAGCCAAATACTGAGCTCCTCTGCTTTCAAACTGCTCTTCGGGATTGCAGCGTGCTTGATTAAAATTTGCCTACTAGAGATTCACACACGGCAGCATTTTTGCTGCCTGATGGTCCCTAAAGGTCTTTTAGAATGACTTTAAGAAGAAATCACTGCTAATAGTTAAGGGTACAAAACCAGCTCCTCCTCACATCCAGAAACAGAGGGAAAAAACACAAAACACCCCAAAACATGCAAACCCAGCTCCACACAGGACACCCAGGGCTACCTGGCATGGACTGAGGGAAGATTAGGAGAGGCAAGTGAGCCTCTGGAGGGCAGGAAAGGCACCAAAACAGCTGGAAAGAAACGTGTGGGAAGAAAATAAGTGGAAAAGCAAGGGGGCTCATCTCTAGCGAGGCAACTCACACATGAGTAAACACTTGCAATCACTAACACAGGAACTGTGAGAAGCATTCTACGGGAACGTGGAGATCTCAGCCACATGGATTCAGTGCCATTTCATTTGAGAAAGTAAATCATCATTCCCCAAACACTTCCCATCCAACGCTGGCATTGCTTTCGCTTTTCAAAGGAGTGTTCCCAGCTACAATTTAGCATCGAGTTTCCAGGCTAATGAAAGTGCATCTAGGCTAGTAAAACAGACCAAAACAAATCCTCGGCTTCAAGTCCTGTTGTGTAATGAGAAAGTTTAATTAAGGCCACACATTACAGCTGTAAACGTTCTCTTATATAATAAGGTCTAAATGAAACTGAACCTAATCAAAGTTACAATTCCTTCATTAGCAAATTACAAACAAGAGCACGCAGCTGACACACCGGCCATGATTATCACAACTAATTGCCTCGTTGTTACGGAGCAGCCTGAAACTGTGTTCAGATGTCCGTCTGTGGTAGCAAATTAGGGCCACATCAGGCTATTCCTGCGATCACAAGGGGCTCTTGTCGAGCGATCTGATTTACCCTGCGCCTGGCAGCACTCGGCCCAATCAAAGCCCCCTCTACAAAGGCAGCTTTGAAGCCAGCACAGCCTAGAAACCCGCTCCATATGCAGGCCGGCAGACTGCACTTCATTAGGCCTGTTGTCACATTTTCCCTCTTCTTATTCTAATGATCCTATTTTAATACACATAGGAACCTCTCCTAATTGATGTCAAGTGAGTGACTTCCACATTCATCACCGGCGCACATCAAACGCCGCTCGGCGCGCGGGCCCCGCCACCGCAGTGCCGAGGAGCCGAGGTGTGTCTCCCAACTATGGAAAGCAGGCAAGGGAAAAAAAATACAACTATTTCGGCATTACCTGTTTAATTGGGATTGCGCGGCCGCTTCCAATGCTGTCTGTTCTGCTCTCCAGGACCTTCTTCTCTTTGTCTGGGTCACTCCCTTTCCGAGACTGCAGAGCGAAAAGAAAAGTTTGTGCTCCATTAAATGCACACAGAGGATGCTTTTATTTGCCTTCTTTTTCGGGCAATTAAAAAATAATTTGGCACGTAAATATAGGCTCAAAAGCTGGGAGTTGAATTTACACAGTCATCCTAAAATCTCAATAAATTTCCCATCCACCACCCGTAAATTTCGACCATCCCCTAGTTTGAAACACATTTGGCTTTAGAGAGTTACAGTTTCGCTGTCTAAAGACCCCGAATATCAGAGCTCACGTTTCTGAAGTTTCAACAGTAGCTGCAAAGGGGAGTGAAGGTGCCATCTCCTCATTAAAATAATGTAATATACCCATGCATGCTTTTAATTCACACCTGTGTGGTTCTTCGAAATGTAATCAACTAGTTAGAAATCCGACTCTGTAATGCTGGTTTTGACTACAAGGACTTTTAACTTATTATTTTTTTCCTGCTTTGGGACGGTTAGAAAGTTGGAACTGCAAGAAAAGCTGATGATTGATGCTGGAAAATGTTACCTAAACAAAATGTGGAAAAGTTAGCACGAGGGGAATTTAACCAATTTCTAAATCCTGAACTGCTTTATCCTGGCTTTCTCTAAGGCTGGAACTGCTGCAGGAGTAAGGTGACAGCGCTCGCTTCATGACTTTATCAAGTTATATGGGAATTTGAAGAAGTTATTCAGATTGCAGCCCGTTATTGCGACAGAACGCACGAGCGCAATGATTTTGACAGATTTATTTTATTACAAAAAGAAGACCTGAGAGTCATCCTCCTTAATAACTGAACTGACAAGTGACAACTTCACTCCATTACTTTCCAATGGGAACATTACTCACACAATATCGAAAATGGGAAAACATTTTCACGTGCTTTTCAACTCGGCGATGATGTATGAAGGGAACCCATTTGTGGTGTCCGGCACCGCAATGGGGAGTTAATGAAAACCGGGGCGACGTCAGAGCCAGCTCCGCATTCTCAGCGGAAAGAGACGCTCGAAACACCGGAATCAGGAGGACAGTCGGGATCGGGGATCGCTAATGCCCGTTCTCCCCATTCCACAAAGGGGTGCAACGAAGAATAAACCCCCGGAGCAGCTGCCTTCGGGCATGAGAGGAGGGAAGGGGAGGGAGGGAAGCCAGTGAGGACTTCGAGTAACAGCATTCTGAGCAACACATTTACCCAGCGGGGATCCCGTGCTGCCATCCCCGCTCCGCCAGGAACGGGCTCCTATCACCAGTTACTATGGTTTGGGGCAATGGAATGACATGCCGGGGAATTAGACAAAGAATAAATGAAAGCAAGCAAAACAAGTGGGAGGGATGAAATCCACTGTGCAGGATAACTATTGTTCCTCGTCCTTCAAGACAGATTTCTGACTCTGAAAGTGCCACTTCCCAAGAATACAAGGCAAAACAAAGCTTCAATGGCGCAAAGCGCCCGTAAGTGACATTGTAAAGAAAGTCAGTGAAGGTGCCCAAATCCTTGGGAGGGGAGTTGTCAACTTGAATGTTTCTTTTTTATCTGACTTTTTTTAGAGAAAGGAGCCTGCCTCTGAAACGCAGGCTGAATATCTACGTGCTGTTTTTCATTTCTAGTTTTACATCATCTTCCGTTCCCTAAAAGTAACCGCATCTGGAAATCACAGGCTGCAGATGGGAGGGAAATACCTACGTGCAAAACATAGGGATGTAGGGATCTCTGTTAGGCAAATTCTCTTCTAGCTGCATGCAATCACAAAATCCCTAATGTTTTCCAGGGCAGAATCTTAGCACACTCCGCTATTTATAAAGATAAATTGAGCAGTGAAACAGAGATCTGATCTTTTATGCTTTTGTACCTACGACACACACAATATGTCTCATACCCTGCAGCGGAAAAAAGTCCGCTCCAAACCACACAGGAGCAACAGGACTTTTTCTGATGGCACATCTACACAGTAAATGGTTTTATTGAAAACTTGGTGCCAGCAAACCAGAAAAAAATCTGGAAAAATTCAAACACCTGCATGATCATCATTTGAGTGATTTCCCCTTTGCACTGGCAGTCACTCGCAGACTTATCCAGGTAAAACTTGCCCCAAGCTGTCACATCGGAGTTTGGGCACAACCAGACCCAGATCAGCAGTGCAGAGCACCCCAAAAGTGAGCATACTCATCTCGAACAGTAGATACTGACACAGAGCTCATCTTTAGTTTGAAAAACTCTCTTGCAAGTCTGTAAATGTATAAGACAAGTAATACTGAATATGGGAAAGGAGATGCACCTTTCTATGCCAGAAATTCCCTCACCCCATGCAGGATCAGTCGGAATCAGCTCCTCGCTCATCAGATGCTGTATTTAATGCACTGAACACGAACATGCTTAAAATTCTCAACCCATTCCAACTCAAAAACTGTAGTTAAGAAAAATCAAGCGTTTTCTACTCAGCCCAGTTTTCTTCCGACAACAGAAGATCACTAAACACATTACCTGTGCTAGATAACAAGGGGTGACTTGCAATTATTAAACAGAAAGATACTTGATTGTGTAAGAGAGAAGGGCATAAGCAAATGGGAAGAGATGCAAAGCAACAAAAGCCAGAGCTAAACAGTAAAATATTTTCATTACACGCTCTGTTCATAGCTACACAGAAAATACTGGTCGTCTATTTACTCAATTAAATAATTCCAGGTTATAATTTGGCACAAAACTTGAGTTATAGCAGAGAAGGTGATAAGTACTTCAGGACATGGATTACAGGGCAAACCACTAAACCCTCTCACTACACCCAGATCTTAAAGGACATAACTAATTCTGCGAAGTCAAATGATTCTTATTATTCCCATTAATCAGACATTAAGACAACTATCAGCACCCTCTCATATTAGTAAATACGGCTCTCGCTAATTATCACGAAGCAGAGCTTTAGCCCATTTGTTTATAGCTGACTTAACATTCTTCTCAAACCTTTCCTGTGACTGTAGATGGGTCTGTTTTTCTCTCCTCCCTTTCTCACATTTACAGTTGCTCCAAATTGAAACGTCCCCAGCATCCCAGATGTCAACACCACCCACACAGCCCCTCACGCATCCCTCAGCCCGGACACGGTTGGTGATGTTTTCAGGGATACAGTGGCATCCCAGCTCTGCTTCCAGAGCTCTGATTGCTGGTGGTTCCTGGGCTGACACTGACATCTAGTGGGGTTGGGAACTCCGGAGTATTCCCACCAACGGGAAGAAATCCGCACGACTGCTATCAAATGTCGGTGTCAAAGTTAGGCCGTTTCTTCCCAGGCCGCTCATTTCATTGTTTTCCACCTACACATTTACCCCCAAATGCACGATTTCCTCTCCATTGTAGGAGTGGGAGATCTGGGTTTAAATCCAAATACCACTGTAGGGATGGGCACAGGATCCCTGGGGGTCTGTGCTGTCACTCAGATCCAAAACGAGGACAAAACTTTCTACTTGCTGAAGGTGGAGAGCTCAGATTTCACCCAGAGTATGAGGAAAAGGTTTTATCAAGATTATATGTGAGAAGTGAGCAGGGCATCACCTCTGGAATAAAATATATGAATTCTTCATATTGACAGGGACGTTGTGGCTTCCTGAGCACAACTAGCATGTAGCTACAACCCCCAAGGGAGTTACACGAGAGCTCCGTTTGATTCTGAGTTTGCTCTGAAGTGTGTTAACTGTCCAAAAACTGCTTCCAAACCACAATCACACCTGCAACGCGATCCCAGAGCTTTCAGCAAGAGGGCTAAACCAAGGAAGTAATCACTCGAGGTTTCACTACATCTCCCAAACTACTTCTCCATAACAAAGACCTATCATATTGTGCCAGGCAGCTTGCTATTTGGTTTTGGGGTTTTTTTGGTCTCTCAGTGAAACAAAAACCAAGTGGTTTGGAAAGAAAAAAGTTACTTTAATCCCCATCATCTTTTTTAACCCTGAAGAAGAAAATAGTGACCTGAGTCTGTACAGCAATAAAGGTAGCATAGGGTAGGGATAGAATAGTTTGGTTTGGGAAGGAGCTTAAAGCATATCCTGTTCCACCCCTGCCCTGAGCAGGGACACCTCCCACTGTCCCAGGCTGCTCCAAGCCCTGTCCAGCCTGGCCTTGGACACTGCCAGGGATCCAGGGGCAGCCACAGCTTCTCTGGGCACCCTGTGCCAGGGCCTCCCCACCCTCCCAGAGAACAATTCCTTCCCAATATCCCACCTAACCCTGCCCTCTGGCAGTAGAAGTCCCATCAGTCCATCCTTTGTCCAAAGTCCCTCTCCAGCTCTCATGGAGCCCCCTTAAGGCACTGGCAGGGGCTCTGGGGTCTCCCTGGAGCCTTCTCTTCTCCAGGCTGAACAACCTCAAGTCTCTCACCCTGTCTTCCTAGGAAAAGTGCTCCTGGTTAAGTCTCAAACAGAACCACACCCACTGACAATTCCAAGATGACTTTATTGAAGTCCACAGATCCATCTCAGCACTCCTGTGTGGCTCAGAGCAGCCCAGCTGCAGAAGCTCAGGCTGTCCCCACAGCACCACGCACACCACAGCAGCAGAGCGTCCCCTGGCTCACTCACCGTGAAGAGGTTGGACCGGCGCTTGGACTGTTTACGGACAGGAGTTGGTGTGTTGGCAGTGGGAGGAACATCAATCCGCAGCTCCTTCTGGCTGGTGCTTGGAGTTGATGGGACAGAGGAGGAATAATCACTTAAACTCCCTCCTCCATTACTGGTCTGCAAGGATTAAAGTGAGTTTTAAACAGTGGTACGCTGCTTTCAAGAAATGACAATCCACAGCTGTATCTTATTTACTCCTGATTTACTCCATATTTATGCAAAAGAGCAGCCAGGGCTCGGGGACTCAGCAGGGCTGCCCTACTGCCACTTTTCCACACATTTCTATTCCAAGCCTTTAAACACCTCCCCTGCCATTATTTTCTGAATACTTAGATAGCTCTGTTTATACAGCAGGCACATTTTCATTCTACACATGTGTAACCTTAACTGAGTATCAACGATTTCATTTGTTTTCTAATGTACGAGTAAGCAAAACATCAGGGAAAATCCTTAACATCTGGATTTCTGCTTCAAAACTACTAAACTAAATTCTAAGCTAAGAGAAAAATACTCATAGAGCTGCATAGCTGGAGTTAAGCCTAGTCTGGAGACACCGGATCACTGAGAGCTGAGCAAGAAAATGCAAATAATTCAGCATTGTAAAATAGCTACTGTGGGGTTGGATAAACCCCAGCACATTCCAAGCATCACAGGATCTCCTGAGCTGCAAGGGACCCACAAGGATAATCAAGCCCAACTCCTGGCCCTGCACAGGACTTGCTGAAGCCACTGGCACAAAGCTACAAAACTTGCAAGTAAATTCCAATTTATTCGAGGCAGCCAAAACTGTGATGTTACATCCTAGTCCTGAAACAAATAAAGCACTGGGCCTACAGAACAATAAATGAACAGAAGCAACAAATTCCTAGACGCAGGAAAGTGATGGAATCAGACAGAATGGAAAGGACCAAAAGGTGATTAAGAACAAAGCCTCACTTTTTCTTTAAAAGGACTTATTACCCATAACATAAACGAGTACTAAAAACACCATTAAAGGAGAAGATGCTCTATGTGCTGACGGGGGACTGGGGCAGGACAACGGGGAAGATTCTGCCTGCTGAGGATGGAAAGCTCAGCAGAGGAGCAGCAGTGGGTGAAGGGGCTGGACAACAACTCACACGTGGCTTACGGGGCGAAAATAAGTATTTGGGATGCACACAGAATGGAGAAAGTTCATCTTTAAAGCAGTCGTTTCCTACAGGAAGTGAGGGAAGTAAGAAGGTATTTCTAGAATTCCTGAGGAGAAAAATGCCTGATAGGACTTCCCCCATGCTCCCTGGGGATCAGGATCTCAAGGTGCAAACAATCAGGATGAAAAAGTAGGAGACAATCCCTTACACCCCACAGCAGAAGTCTCTCCTAATGTTCCGAGTTCTCTTCTGATTCTTGCAGCTTTTCCAAATCAGGGAGTCAGAGATGAGAGCACTGAAAGCAACAGAGGGGCTGGAGAGAGAATTTTCTACAACATTCTCAAGCGCCAGAGGAAGCACCAACACAATTTAGAGATGTGTATAAAATAAAGGAGGTGAAGTAACAACTGAAGTGGCAATTTTGAGTGTCCTAATGGAGAACGGTAACACTGGAGAGATGAGCAGGACAGCCTGGGGAGATGTGGCCTCAATTATCCCACACTGGCTTTTCCTGTCTCTGTGCTGTGTTCCCAAACCACTGGCTGTGTCAGAGATGAGAAGGGTGGCATGGAAATCTGATTTTTTCTAAACTTAAACTAACAGATTTATACCCTAAGAACCTACTTCCCAGATGGAAAACGTGAAGGATTCCCTAAAATTTTACCTTTTAAATCCTTCATCATTTTATAGCATCACTTTATACTTTTTGCATCTGTCTCCTGGATTTCTAAATTATTTATTTTCCAGGAGTGAGTAACTCCCAAAGGAAAATACAAACATGTTGGATATTCTATTCCCCAAAGACACACAGAGAGTTTCTGTAAAAGAAGTTCTGCAGGCAATGTTTCTCTTCTCACGCACCAACCCCACTGGATTTCAAACTTTGTAAGTAAAACTCTGAGGTGGTTTCAAAATAAGCCACTGGCTGGAACAATGGAAAACACAACCAGAGAAACACTTGGCGACCATATTAATAGAATCACACACTGGTCTGGGCTGGAATCTTTTCCAAAATATTACAACAGAACGTTGCACCCCAAATGGCCCCCGTGATAAATAAGGTAACTGTATCCTACTATTTAGTGCTTATCCATGATCAGGTCTCACATACAATAAAATAATGGATGGCCAAGTCGACTGCACTTTGCTTTTAGTAGTTTGATTTACATATTTAGACAATCATGTTGTAGTAAGAACAGGATGGAGTTCCAGTGCAAATATAAATAATGCATCATTACAGATTTGCAAGAGGTAGGATGGAGCGAGCTTTTGGGGCAGGCACGCCTGAGCTGCAGCTTCATAGTGGATGTTAAGCTCCACACCTTCCTCGGGAATCAGGCAAATCTCCTCAGAGAATGACACTGCTGACCAGGAAACACAACTCTTGGCACTGCAGTCCCGATGTACAGACACAGAGGGGCTGGAGTGTGTCCAGGGAAGGGAATGGAGCTGGGGAAGGGGCTGGAGCACCAGGAGCGGCTGAGGAAAAGGCTCGGCCTGGAGCAAAGGAGGCTCAGGGGGAGCCTTGTGGCTCTGGACAACTCCTGACAGGAGGGGGCAGCCAGATGAGAGTTGGGCTCTGCTCGAAGGGAACAAGGGACAGCGCGAGAGGAAATGGCCTCGAGTTGCACCAGGGATTTATACTGGATAAAGGAAAATTTCTCCACCAAAGGGTGTCTAAGGTTGCTCTGTCACAGTGGAACACATGGAAACACGGTGCCGTTTCAATCTCCTCTCACAGCAGAACATAACAGCTGAATTCCTGGGAAGCCAGCAAGGCTGAAAATACCAGCAGACTGCAGATTTCCAAGAATTATAGTCACTGGTAAAACAATCTTTCCATCTTTATCTTTAGAATTGTAGTTCACGAGTTAAGCTCACACTGCTGGGGATTTCTGGCTGGAATCTGCACATCATCAGTTTGTCTGGAAAGGGGTCTGGAGTCCTTCACACAAACAGCAACTGCAGCTGCTGTGCCAAGGGGTTTTCCAGCTGCTTTTACAGCAGCGCCAACTCAAAGGAGGCCCAGCTCCAGGTAACTGCTCAGCAGGTTATGCAGCCCCCACACAAAAACCAAGGACCAAAAGAGGGGCCCACCTGAGCAGCCTCATGGGTTTTGGAGCCAGATGATCTCTATTTTCAGGGGCTGGGCATAGGAAAAAGCCCTTTGGAATTGTTTTGATTAGCACCGTTCTTCTAAGTTAGTATCTTAAAAAATGCCTTCCTGATGTGTCAGGTGTGAAATCAACTCCTCTAGCACAGGGATGAGCTTAGGGAAAAGGAATGTCTGTGGGGTTTTGTGAGGGAAAAGGGAACTCATGCTACTTAGAAATAAGACTAAGCGTGGTCTGCAAGCATATCATGCCTGGGAAAACTGTCGAGGGATGGGAGAACGGGGGATGAAATGTGGGACAGACATGCAGAGCACACAGATACAGAAGAGACTGGTGTGTACATTAAAAAGTAAATTAAAGACCTATTTCAAGATGCTCTGTGGCCAACAAGAGGCCTTCAACCCACTGAACACCACTTCTTCCCCTCTAAACAACTCAGTCAGCCTCTTGAAGTGTTCTAAAAAGCCAGTGAGCTGTGACTGGAATACCTGAGCGCATCAGACAGAATGTAAGTGATGTTGCAGCATCCCTCTTGTTGACAGAGTGTACAGTAGTTCTGTCCATCACGGTCATGAATGATAATCCTTGGATTTGAGAATAAAATCCTTTGTGTGCATTCTGTGCTGCCCCAAAAGCCAACAGAGCTACCTGAAGTACCTGCAAGGGTTGTTGACTCTGGCTGTCGAGGGATTTCAAGGAAAACCCTCACCTTGACTGACACACACGTTAAAAACAAAATCAGAAGGAAAATTAAGCGGCATCTACTACAAACACAAGTGGATTATGTCTTTGGAATAGGAAATATCTTACTGTGTAAAACAGGTCTCTGGAAATATGCCACTACAGATATTCCTGAGAGCATTTTCTGGAAGGGGATTTTACTGAGGCATTCGCCACCTTGGACGTCTGGACGTGAGGGTACAGAAGCACCCAAACACACAGACAAGTCTTTCACAGAATCCCAGAACGGTTTGGGCTGGAAGGGACATTAAGCTGATCTCATTCCAACTCCCTGCCATGGGCAGGGCCATCTTCCACTAGACCAGATTGCTCCAAGCCCTGACCAACCTGGCAAACTGAAACTACAGAAACCCTGGATGGTGTTAAACCTTAGAATTCCCCCCAAGGTATGCTAAGGACTAGCTTGGGTGAGGTGACACTTGATACTTCCTTTTTTCCCTTCCTCTAAAGTCTAAGCTTTTGACTGCAGAGTCATCTGGAGAGTTTGCAGGAGTTCGATCCCCAGGATGATCCAACCAGAGATGGAACAATATCCCACTTTATCTGAAGTGCTGTGTGTAACCACTGCCTCTGAAGGCCTTTGCTCCTGTGGAGAATGCAAGTGGCAGGGCACTGCAACGCTAACGGGTTTGATTCATGGAGGAAATCTTCAGAGAAACATCATTACGCCAAGAGAGATGTTCCAAAGGGCAAGACACCAGCCAGTCTTCCAGCCAAGATCAGAGATGGCAAATCTTGCCCCAGATCATCTTAAACTTGGAATTGCAGTTGCAAAGTTCTTTTAAGTCTAGGATAAGGATTCAGCTTCCTTCCCTTAAACAAGGTCATATTGCCTTTAAGTGTAGCACAAAGGAGATATGACATGAAACAGATTTCTGGCCTCTACTTTTAGGCATGACATCAGTCTCAGAAGAGAGACATCTTTGACTGGTGATGCAATTGCCCCTTTAGGTAATTATGGCACCTGGCAAAGGCAGTAAAGAACATTATTTCACTTTTATTGAAACAGAACCTAGGAAGCCTTATCACAAAAGCTACCTTGCCTTGATTTTCACAAACAGTTCTTATCACTGGCAAGAAGTCTGCTGCATAGGTGATGCACTGGTCTAGAATTTGGTGCTTGCCGTTGACCTTCAAACTAGAGTTGGGTAGGAAACTGGTGAGGCCCCAGATATTTGATGTTCTTCATCCAAAAAAGCTTCATTAACAAGAAATGCCCTCACAGGGAGGGCGAGTTCCAAGGGCTCGTGGCCATGAATTCATCAGAGACAGAGCAGCTGAGCAACTTGGCCAATGTCACATACAACACAGAAGGGGAGAACCTCTCCCATGAGAGACCATGCACTTCACCAGAAGGTGCCAGGATCCTTCTGAAGAGCAATGCACCTCACTCAGCACCTGCTTTAGAAAGGGGGCTCTGAACTTCAGCATGCTCTTTGGGCTCATCAGCAAAAACCACACTCACAGTCTGAGTGACTCACAGCAGGAATCAGCGTGGAGCAAAGTAACTCAGAGCAAAGAACTTGAAGACTGAACTGGCACCTGCATCTTTAGGGTTATAACCCAGGGGCAGAAGTCACTCCTTTTTGCCAAAAAGCAGGCACTGTCTAGGATAAAGGTCCACAGTCAAAACAAATCGTCAAGTGGGTGGCTCAAGACTGCAAAACAACCCTAGAAGACACTGGCATATTATTGAGCTTAGGGTGAAAACCACACCGGAATGGCTGTGGGTATCTGATACCATTCGGTTTACAGCCGTGCCCAGAGATTATCACTTGACACTAGAAAACAAACACTCTGAGGAAGGGCATTGCAAGGGAAACACAGGGGAGTGTGCAACACAGGTGGGTAAAACTTGAGCAAGTCAGAAAATTTCAGTATTAACCAGATGTTTCTAAAAATACCATCAAGTGTAAAAATCCAGCACTCTAACCACTGGGATACACCAGCTTAGTCAGGCCAATCTAAAAAAAAAAATTAAATATTGCTTCAAACTACAGATCGCTACCAGCATTAAAAAAAATAGCAACTACCTCTCAAGCAGCAAAGAGCACCTGAAATGGCATGAAATACATGAGACGAAAAGCAGCTTATCAGTTCCTTTTTCAAGCATTTCTTTTATCTGTACCTGGCTGATATGTACGGCAGAAACCTGGGCAGAACACACGGAGGAGTGGCTCGGAGAGTTGGGTAGAGATTTGCAGGGTCCAATTGAGAGCTGCTGCTTCTTCTTGGTGGAAACGATCTTCTGGGCAACTGAAGAGAAAACAAAACATCCAGGCAGGTAAGGCAGAGCACACGTGGAAAGCAGGGAACACACAGAATGAACAAGACACAAACAGGGGGTTCCAGCACCAAAGCCCGCTCCAAAAATTGAGTGTATTGCGGGGAAGATGAAGGATGCTGGTTTTCCATGACGCCCCATGTGAGACTCCATCTCGGTTCTCCACATGGAGGACGTGACCACAGAACTCTCACTCCACCTGGTGAGCACCAGAGGAGCCAGGGAAAAGGGAGGGGCACAAGTTACAAACAGCAACACCAGGAACGCTGCAGCAAGTCCTCTTTATAACACCACACTGACAGAGCTTACGGTAGCAAACATCTTCCGTTCCTCTTTGGGATGTTCCCCTGGCACACAGAACACACCTGGTCTCTGATGCCAAGGGGTAAGATGGACTTGCCTTAATTATCAGTCGGTGCAGCAGGACAACCAGTTTTGGAACCCAAAATAAGCGATACTTGGAATATTAGAACTGGTAAAGGGTCCCTGATAAAGAATAAATACCTGGATCGGTGGTGCCACACACCACATCCCAGACAAATTCTTTATGAAAAGAAGCTGTATCATGATTTCTAATTTTAGCTTTTAATGTGCAGCAGCAGCACAGCTGGAAAAATGCCTCATTTGTTTTTGCAATTTATTAAGACATTTTCTTCAGCGTGGAAGGAAAAGCAGCATTTATTAAATGGATACAGGGATCAGTCACTAACATCTCTGTACACTGCTTGGCAGACCCATAATAAAAAAAAAACCTCAAACCAAACTGACGTGAAATGCAGCAACTTCCAAAGCTCTCCTACGATTTTTCAATTTAAACAAGTCAAACTATTTTATAAGTTCATCTCACCACACACTAGAACTTCAGTTCATGCTGCTAATTCAGCTAAAGCCTTTGGAAAGAGCTCTTTTTATATCCTCAATACATAAAAATAAAATTTTGTTTCTATCTTTTGAGTCACACATTAAAACCTGATCAAAATTTCAGTATTTAGAAACAGATAATTGTGTAGTGGCTAATCAAAAAGAACATTAAATTCAGCTTCCCTGCATGCAGTTTTCTTCATGAAGTGAAGCACTTCATAAACCTTGTGCCAAAGAGTCTGCAGCCACTTGGCTCAGCCTCCACCAAAACCATAACTATTGGAATCTCCTTAAAAAGTCACCCAGAAACTTCTTGTCCTTGAGCCAACAGAATCCACTCTGTCTTGTTCAGAAAACATAGAAAGATAATAATGTAAATTCCAAGACTATTTTTCCTCACTACATCATAGCACAGGCAGGTATACTGCAAGCATAGTTTCTTCTCAAATGAATGCAATTTTAATAACGAACTGGTCGGTGGCTTATGTTTTTCATGTAAATGAATGATGGCATAACCATGATTTAGTGAGAATGCATTGGATAAAAAATGCCTCGTACATATGAAGAAGCAGCTTCATTAGTTACATCCCACCTCCAATAGGCCTCTTATCATCCTGAAAGGATGATATCAATTAATTTATCTTCCCCTAGCATATTGATCATAACCTTCATCAGCTAATCATGTTTAAATTAAAGGGGAATATCGTAGCACTCTGTCATTTCAGACCCACTGGGTTATTGATCTGGACCCTGGGAAGCCATATATTAAAATATTTTAAAACACATTAGCGAGTGAGGAGAGGAAACCAAAGGTCAGACTTTAACGTATGCACATGGATTTGTCTTCATCATATGTGGTAAAGACCTAAATTAAGACCAAAACAGAATAAAAACCATACACGAATGAAAGCCACCTTGTCTGCAAAAGCTCCTGCTCTCTCATGGTAGAGATAATTACCCAAGGAAAATATTTACCTCTTCCCTTCCACATGAATACAGAGGTGTTGGTAGCATCACATCAACACACACAACACAGTCTGGCCAAGGAAGGGGAAGGCACAGGGAAAGAAAGCCAAGACGGCCTGAACTCACTGAATCAAACACAAAGTACCAGGCTGCTGCAAGCCTCTTCCAGCCCGGCCTTGGACACTGCCAGGGATCCAGGGGCAGCCACAGCTGCTCTGGGCACCCTGGGCCAGGGCCTCCCCACCCTCCCAGGGAACAATTCCTTCCCAAGATCCCATCCATCCCTGCCCTCTGGCAGTGGGAAGCCATTCCCTGTGTCCTGTCCCTCCATCCCTTGCCCCCAGTCCCTCTCCAGCTCTCCTGGAGCCCCTTTAGGCCCTGCCAGGAGCTCTGAGCTCTCCCTGGCGCCTTCTCTTCTCCAGGTGAACATCCTCATCTCTCCCAGCCTGGCTCCATCCTTAGGTGCAGCTCCATGGCCTCCTCTGGACCCACTCCAACAACTCCACATCCTCCTTATGCTGGGGGCCCCACACTGGATACAGGTGAGGTCAAATTAGACTGTTCTTCACCTCTAATTTCTTAGCTCCTTGCTCCATTAGAACAATGATGCTCTATAAAGCAAATAAAAAATGCAAGAAAGCACAAATATTTTTGCCCCAAGCCTTCAGGTTCTGTCTCATTCCAAAGCTGCTTCTGAACCCAGTATTTAAATTTAATGCTCTCTAAAAAATATTTCTGAAACAGATGAATACTGACTTAATCCATGTCAGGTATTAAAAGCAATCCAGATAGCGGCAAGCATTTAAACTATTTTTACAAATCAGTGGAATTGTCTGTACTTTTAGATACTCAATTAAGCCATCAATCTGGGACAGATTTTATTGTAATATACCAGTAGTATGAAAAGCTAAACAAAGTTTATGTGCAAAGTCAAGAACTCTTCTGCAAATAAACAGGGATATGTCATGGATACTTAAGAGTTGCAAACAAGAAGAATTGATATTTAGCAAATATTTGGTCTTGGGGGGAGTCTGACACTTATTTTTTATACATTTAAATTTAATTCCACGAGCCAGAATGACTGGGAGCTGTATTTTGCTTTAAGGCATTGATAATTAAAAGCATGTGAAATTCCCACTCCAAGTTGGGAGGGAAAGCTCCTGGCTTGAATGCCTCTTCTTCCATGCCTGACCTAGCGCACCACAACAAAATTAACCTCCCCACCCCCTGCCACTTTCATCTCAAACGCTACTTTTTGTTAGTCAAAACCCACTCATTCCTCAGCGTCTCCCGCTCACTCCCTGCCTGGATGCTTTACAGGGAGCACTGAGCAGGAGAGCTCGGCGCTCCGGCAGCCTCAGAGCTGCACATCGATGTTTCCACGCTCCGGCTCAGCGGATCTCCGGGCAAACCACCACGTTTTCTGTTTTCACATGGAAAAAAAAGTGACCCTACACTCCTTTTCCCCAGGCAAAGCCCTCCTGCTCTGCTCTCGGGGCTGACGAGCAGAGGACTGCATTCCCTTGTGCCAGGAAGAGCAGGGCACCTTCTCTCCCCTGTGCCTCCATAATGAACCCACTCATCTTTGTGCTCCGTTTGGGAGCTCATCCCCATTAGGAATGCTGTTGCCACAGGAACTGCACCGACAGAGTTGTCTTGCCCTGGTTCAAAGGGCTGCTCACACGGCAGCTCCTCCTCCAGCGGGGGCAGCCGGGGCTCTCCGACCTCATTAGCGCAGCTCCATCCAAGGACAAGGACAAGAAAGGCACAGACCTGGGGGGAAAATACTCCCGAGGAGAAGTTCAAGGCACAAGGGAACAGTCTAATCCTGCTCCACATCTCAGAAAACTGGGAACAAAAAGGTACCTCTGCAGCGCCCAGGAGATGAGTTGAGGGAAACCTCATCGAGGCTGAGACCTGATCTCTCCCTGCTCCTAAGATGGATCCTGGAAAACATCCAAAGGTATCAACAGCCTGGTCACTTTTCATTCCCAAAAGGCAATGAACATAGCTCCTTTGCTTTGACCAAGGAAAGCTTGGAAGACTCCAGGCATACAATATCCCTAACATCTGGAGCTGTTTCTCTTCTCAGTTATCACAGTACAGGAGTGCTGCATATTTAGGAGATGCAGACACACTTCTCCAATTACCACTGATTTAAATCAAAATTGGTTTCTCATAAAAACCTGTTTAAGACCATTCATCTCCTCTGCATGTCCAAGCACAGGTAAACACGGGTTCAGTTAAAATCTGCCACTTTCTGCAAAAGGTGAGGATGCAGGAAATTTTCCTCCACTGACTGAGACAGAAAAAGCCTTTCAGTTGAAGCTGGAATGCACATGGCTGACTGAAAAACAGCTGAAGGGATAAACACCCGTGAATACCTGTTTTAACTACTGTGGGGGGAAAGAAAGGGCAACGTAAAACTGGGAGTTACACAAATATTTGCTTTTACCTTAAAAATGCAAGTGAAAGAAGTTAAGATATATAGCAGCTTACATTTTTACAGCAGCTGCCTTCTAGCTTAACGTTCCATGTCTACAGTATAAGTAAGAGTTCAATAAAAATAAATTTATTCCACAATTACATATTGCAAGAGAGGCAGTAATAACTACCAGAGCAAGCCCTAACCACAAACATTTCCAAATGGGAAACACTAATGTAAGTAGCCACTCTTAAGGCCATCGTGCCTGTTGTTTTAAATTCGATCCATTTTCCAGGCTAAACAACCTTCTTACTTCTCTGTTTGAAAGGAGAGCTCGACATCCCACGTGACAGGTGTAATAGAGAAATGAGTGCTGGACACATCACAGGGGTTTGGAAACAGTCATTTTATCCATCCAAATTCTGCCTCACTTTACGGCCTGACCAAAAAAGCAAAATCAAACTGACCAAAAAATATATAAATCTGCAGTGCAAGGGACCAAAAGCATCAGGAAGTTTCATGGCACAAAGTGCTTGGTTAACAAATCTTTGCTTCTTAAAAACCAATTTTCACACATCCAGGCATGACACCTGCATTTCTGTCACCTGACTAAAACAGGGTCATCACAGAATCCCAGGATGGTTTGGGTTGGAAGGGACCTGAAAAAAGCATCGTGTCCCGCTGTTTGAGGAACTTAAATGCTGACTGTAATGGACAGCTGCTTTCGGGGTGGAACCAAGTCAAGGTTACTCATGTTCGTTTTGGAATGAAAAAAAGATTGCCAGGACAGCCAAGTACACAGCTAAAGCCAATTTTCAACTGCTCGGGTAGAGATTGCTTCCAAGAACTATTAGGCTATTTTGTAACACAAGTAAACAAAAAATACATGTAAGAACACATGAATGTTGTGTCAAAAACCACTATTCATGATCACCACAGTTCATAATCAAGCTCAGCTATGATGGGCTAATTTAGTGTTTATATTTCTAGAAAAAGTTTTTAATACAATTCTCCTTAAAAATAATTTCAATCTCACACCTTACTGGTACTTTTGGTGATGCTTTCATTGAAATACATATTTCAGCTCTGGCTCTCAAAAACAACAACTCGTCTTACAAGATACGGAAGTACAGCTGTAAATCAGACTCAGAATTAAGTATCTTTAATCAATGCCAACAATATATTTTTTTACTCCACAGGTAGCTATAATTAACGCTGCACATCACTTATTCCCAACTCCCATGCAAATCACCACCTTTCCAAGACTAGGTAAGCAAATATGCCAATAAATCCACTGGAAAGAACCTGGCACCTGAAGTAATTTAAAAAATAAACCTGTGTTTTCTTCACTGCTTGAACTGTGCTGCAAGTAGAAGCACACGGCTCCAGGATTTAAGACAAACACTGTGCCAGGCACATAGGTAGAGTCTTCTGCACGTGGATTCACCTCACCAGTACATCAAGGATCTCTGCTGATCTTTGCATGAGGAGAGAATCACTAAATCCTGTTATAGCCCACACAGAGGTATGATTTTAAATACAACGGTTAAAAAAATGTTGAAACAAGAAGAAAAAACCTGAAAATATTCAAAGACAGTATTGTCAAATCGATGTGTTTTGTAAAATCTCCAGAACAGAAGCGATTGGGTTGTTAACTGTCCCGTAAGAATACAATTCTTAAGGATAATACCATTGTGTGTATCATGGATATTCCTCAAAATGTGAGTACGCTCAGGGGGAAAAAA